>CM057828.1:82179880-82307380 GCA_030068075.1 Paguma larvata | reverse complement strand
CGGTGTTGAACAAGACAGACATATGACCCCAAAGATACCAGAGAGCTTTTTCCTTTATTAAAAATGAAATAACAATGTTTATTTTTGAAAAAGAGAGACAGAGAAAGAGAGATAGAGTACAAACAGTGGAGTGCAGAGAGAGAGGGAGACACAGAATCCAAAGCAGGCTCCAGGCTCTGAGCTGTCAGCATAAAGCCTGATGGAAGTCTTGAACTCACGGACCACAAGGTCATGACCTGAGCCATAGTTGGACGCTTAACTGACTGAGCCACCCAGGTGCCCCTGAGAGCTTTTTCATTTAAATGAGTTTGCATCTCATGTTCAAATTACATCCGAAGATACTGACAGTTTGTTGGTAAGACCACTGAACCACTTAACATGGGATGGGAATGTGGGCAGTAATGTTGCAGGTTACTAAAAGGGAATTGCGACTGTTGGGAGCCTTCCCCCCCTCCCCCGCAAAGAAAACTAGTGCTCTCTTCTAGTAATTCATAGTAATTAGTCAACAGAACACAGATGACTCAAGAAGTACAGCATCTATTAAGTCCTTGCTATGTACCAGGCATAGTTCAAGGCCCCTTATGAAAATTCTATTTAATCCTTGTAACACCTGTGCACATTCAGAGGTTGTATTATTATCCTCATTTTCAGAGGAGAAAACAAAGGCCCAGAGAGACACCGTAAAACTGAGACACCTTACAAAACGGGGACTTTCTCGGAACCCAAGCAGTTCAAGGGCAAATTTGGGCTCTTTATCAGCACATTCTAAATCTTTTAATCTTATCGAGATGCCGTTCTGACTTGGCTCAGGTAGATTTTTCTGGTGGTGGTGGTGGTGGTGGTGGTGGTGGTGGTGGTGGTGGTGGTGGTGGTGACAGTTGCTGCTGGTGAACAGCCTTAACAACATTAGGCAAAAATTTGGCGGCCAATGGACAATATTTATGATAATTGAGTCTGTCATAAATATCTGACTGAGAGACTCAGATTATCTCAGATTGATAACCATGTCTTTTGTTCATAGTTAAAAATATATTTAAAAAAACCTTTTAATGACAAAGACTGAGATTTCTATTGGAGTTCTCATTTCAAAAGTACTTTTCCTTAGCTTTAGTTTTTCTTGTAGGTTACTTAAATTTATAAGAATTGAAAGTATCTGACATTTAATATATATAATGCACCATTTTTCTCCTAGATCATAGAACTTAAACATCTATTTACACACTCGCTTAACTAATATTTACTAAGCTAAGTTCCTGGTATATCTCAGGCACCGGAGTGCTTGATATATACTAACTTCTTTAAACATAAAACTCTCAAATGCTATTCTTTTTTTTAAATTTTTTTAATGTTTATTTATTTTTGAGAGAGAGTCAGAGCAGGGCGAGAGAAAGGCAGAGAAAGAGGGAGACACAGAATCCAAAGCAGGCTCCAGGCTCTGAGCTGCCAGCACAGAGCCCGACACGGGGCTCGAACCCACAAGCCGTGAGATCATGACCCGAGCTGAAGTCTGATGCTTAACTGACTGAGCCACCCAGGTGCTCCTCAGATGCTATTCTCATCATACCTATTTTACAGATGTCAAAAATAAGGTACAGAAAATTTCCATAATTATCATGCTGTAAGATATTAAACAGCAGATCTTGGAATTTACTCAGTAATTTTGTCACTAGTGCCATGTGAACCACTATGCTTTGCCAAGAGTCTTCTAGCCAGAGCACAAATTACTACTAATCTCAATGTGAAAGCTTTAGCAAGTAAAATCCTTTAAAATCCCATATATTGCCCAACAGCCTATGCAGAACTTCAAGTACCTGTTCTGAAATAGTTAAGTCTCTTGGTCCATTTCAAGCCAGATAAAAAGATTAAAAGAATCAAGTTGTCCCTGAGTAAAGGTATAATAGTCAAGCAACAATTATTCTACTTGAATGCCCCACATGTATTTCTAAGGGCTTTTAAAATGATTTATTCCAATAAACTATAAAAATGATTTCAAAGTTTGTATGAGTGGGGAGGCAGGAAGCACAATTAGGAAGTGTTTGGGTTCAAAAGTCATGACTCTAAACTCTCCCACCTACTTCTTAGGCCAATTACTTTATCCAAGACTTTGTTGTCTATAAACTGGTGATAATCGCAGTCATCGAACTCACTTAGCTGACATAAAATTGGCTGAAATAATACATGTAGAGTGGCTGGTACATAGAAAAGATTGAAATATTATACATTCCTATTATTAATTATTAGAGACCATATTCTAAAGAGCCTTGGCTATTTTAAATCTCCCATATGTGAACTGCAACTATCAGACTTCAGATAGGCTGTAAGATATATTCACATAAGACTTTCAAAGTCGCTTCTTATATTCTAGTGATGACTCTGGGGAAATCAAAATCTCAGATACAGAAGAAGCATGTTCTCTGACTCCTGTGTCCCTGGTGTGTAAGGCATGCCAGCCACTGCCAGAAAGCCACTGCCAGAAAGATGGATACTGGTAACAACCCGGCAATACCCCCCTCTCCGGATATATGTTTACACAGAGGGAAGGGTCCAGTCGTGGCAGCAGAAGTGGGTATCAGGCTTAGCACCTGAGTAAGTCTAACCCTATAAGTTATTGTAATCTATTTTTTGTTACTCATTAATATAGGTTTTGACTTTTTACCTGATACATATTTTATATTCATACACACATAAAAAGCTTGTTAATAGTGCCTTTGTACCTATGCTCCTTCTTTATATCCAACCTCCATTCAAAACTGTTTATTCACCCTTAGAATATTATTCTCTCATTTAGGGTTATCGACCAACAAGATTAACTGTTTTATCTCGAGACAGGCTGGATTTTTAAGAGCTAAGAAGAGACACTGGAGTAAACACTGCTTCTCTATATAATGATAACATTGTTTGCTCTGCTGTCTCAGAAGCAGCCTTGACTAAATAAGACACAAAATCCCAGTCACTTGTGTTCATTTACTTTATCATGTGGTGTCAGTGTCACAGAGCTGCTGCCCAAGGCTGCTCTCCTTACATTCACACCTCATCCGCTCACATGGATCATTCCTAAAAACCGTCTCTGGGAAAAAAGTTTTAAAAAGCTTTCTGCCTTTATATAATGATCTGTTAACAAAAGGAACGATTACAACTGTAAATTTAAGTTAGCTTTACGTTAACAAATAACAAAGAACTTTCAGCTGTCTCCTCTGGAGAGCACAGAAAAAACATAAAATAGACTTTTTAAAATAAAAAGATGGGAGGAGAAAGGGTACAAAATGATCAAAGCTGGTCTCATATTAAGATGCTGTAATGAATTCATTGTTAATGACAGCTTTCACGCCAGTACAAATTATGGGCGTCTCAAACTTTGTGGAGGAAGGAAAGAATTTAAACTCAATGCTTTTAAGAACACCTCATGTGGCTCAAACAGTGTTCATTCTGAGTTCAGATTGGCATCTATTAAGGAATAATTTCTCTTCACAGTGCTCATCCCTAAACTTCCTATTAGATTTTCTATTCTATTAAATTCATTTCTATTTTTTAAAAAAATCTATCAGCCCCCCAAGGCAGGCATTTATCTTTATCTATACTTATAAAACAGAAAAGTGTATGAGACTAATTGCAAAATACATGAGAAAAAGAAATTAAAATGAAAACCCAATACTTCCTTAATTTTTTTGTCTGACTTCACTATCTTAGGATCCAAATTAAGTGCCAATGTTTGTGCTTTTTAGAGAAACTTGTCTACAAAGACAGTCCTCTCTTTTTAGGTATAGTAGATAGTTGAATCTAATTGATAAAGCCAAGAGGGAATATGGTATAAGTATTATTTGAAATATTTTGAGGTCCCATTGGCAATTGAATTACCTAGTCTCATAGATTTCATTCTAATGCCTAGAATTCACTCACCAACACTAGAATATTCTTATTTCTTTTGCATTCCCTTAAATGACTCTCCTTCGCAATTACAAGATAAGAAATAATGAGAAAGTCATTGTTATTATTACTCCTATTAAGTTAATACAGTGAAAATAACATCAAAATCACTTTCTAGTTATGTAAATAATCTCCATTTTCACCAATCTCTACAAAACCTCAAGTTTAGGAAAGAAATAAGAAGACAAAAAGCAATAATTGAGTTAAAGAAAGAATCAAGAACATATTGAAAATGGTGACAGAAGCTGTCAAATAATTTAAAATAGAAGCTAATAACAGGCACACAAAGAGCATAACGTATCTGCTAAAGCACTAGGTCCCAGACATTTGGATTCAATAATAAGTACGATTTCAAAAACTAATATCAAAAAGCAGTATAGACTTCTAAGTCCTTTTTTCCAGTAAGTACATTAAATGTAATATTATAATTTACTATCAACATTGAATCATGAAAGAAAAGTAAATAGGACTTCTGAATAAGTTGAGTAAATATGACACATAGTTTTGTGAAGAACGAACTGAAACTCAGTGCTCTCTAGAGCGAACTGACCTTTATTAATCACATACAGTAAGAGAAACCCAGGCCGACTGCAGGAAGTTTGGCAAGCCCCCAGGAGGCAATATATGTAAATAAGAAGGAAGTATATATCAGAGCACAATGGTGCTGATTCTCCAACCCTGTCTTGCTTCCTGATAATGGCTCCTTTGAGATCCACAAGAGAACCCATTAAGAATGTTTTCTGATAGAAGCAAACTGAAAGAGAGGAAAAGAGGAGCAAACAAGGAAAAGAATCAAAGGAAGGAAATGAGAAAGAACTGAAAACAAAACACCTAAGATACAAAATGAAAGTTGGTCCCCAAACCTTTCATTATTTTTAACTTCCAAATTCAAATGATCCCATTACGCAGATCTGAAATAGCAAATGACATGAAGATGGACACCTATCCGTTCCACAAAATCAGGAACACCGTTCAAGTTCGAGTAAACTTCCAGCACCACGTCTTCGTGTCCTTGCTCTTTCCAATACCCTCGCCAAGTATTTCATCATTCTTTCCACCTCATTCGAGGTGGTCCTCCAGATAAAGAAAGGAGACATTCAAAACTCCAATAACTAAAGTAGGTGTTTGCTTTCCTATCAAAGCGAGCCATGTATTTTACTAACTTCCTCATATTTTATGTTAAGATATTTATAGTATGCTTTATCTTCAGTATTTTTTTTAACTTGCTCTTTTCTTCTTTCTTAGTTATTTCTTTTGGGAGAAAAATGTGGCAAAGTCAAACTTATACTCCAATATTAACTGAGGATTTTGTATTAATGATAGCCAATGAGATATATATATATATAACTGTATATCTCCTTAGCACTTGTTAGGCTGTATCAGGGCTCTAGTATTTTACATAAAATTATGGTGATTTTTCTGGTTATCTTAACCCTATACTATACAAAAAGCTACAAGAAGGAAGAGTTGTTATTCATTTCCCTATCTCTGGTGATAGGTATTCATTGTATATATTTAAGTTGGATGTTTCCACAATACTTCCTCTTAAATGAAAGTCATTAAATTCATTAGGCCACATCTTCTTAAGCAAACACCCCCTCCCCATTACTACAGCTTTAGAAGTTCTTATTTCTTCACCTGACACTGCATAGCATTCTGTGGGGACACTCATCAAGCGTCCTGAACTAACCTGCAACTCCCACATGGCACTTTTTCCCCACCATAGGAGAGCACATTCCTTAATTTCTCAAGGCCCAGTTAACTTTAAGCTCAACAGTACTACTTCAGATATACTATGGACATCAAATGAATCAAGGTTTTCCCCACTGGATGCTCAGCCCTCCCCCAACCCGAAGGAATGGAATTGTAAGGCAACAGAATAAAAAGATCCATTGCACAACTTATCCAGTGGCTTTGATGAACCCCGACTGATTGTTTTTCACATGTCCTCACTCCTGTTAGCCCTGGGGGTAATTTCCAGAAACAATGCAAGGATAAAGATTGAACTGCTTACATTCAAACACAAGCCTTGGATTATATCTAGATAAACAGCTTCATGTGGTATTTTCTGACAGCATTTACAGAATAATGTTGGTAACAATGTAATTTCATTGTATGATAAACATCAATTTGCCATAAAAAACAAATACAAACTTGTCACCATTTTCACCTCGTTTCAATTGAATTGGCCTTGTTCAGATAAGCAAGCCTATCTCTTACAGAAACAACAGTTTAGAGATAAACTGTGTGAAATCGGGTATGTGTGTGTAGAATTATACTGCCTACTATCATAATTTTATACTGCCACACTGCACATATGGCTTCCAAGCTTACTTTATCTGAATCTTTCTGAATCTATTCTCCATGCTATTAAACTGCGCGCATTCCACATCGTTCAAAAGTAATTACACTTTTGTCTAGAGTGTAGGAGACTGCTCTCCCTAAACAATGAAATTCTCATTATTAGAACTTGCACAATAACCACACTGGTGTTAACAACAGTGTGCATTGTACCATCACAATAACTTATGCTAAGTTTGATGTACAAAGGTAACCAGAAATTTAAAAGCTTATAAAAACTACCATATAGAAATAGGAATCTTTGCCATACCATAATTAAGGTCCTATTCTGTGACTTACTGTTCAATAACACATGTATTTTTGTCTTTTCTTTTGTATATTATCTGAACAGTACTTTGTGCATAACATTATCCTAGTCAAACACTGAAGATACATTACTAATAACTGTTAGGTTATAAGCAAAGTTTATATAACGAGTATTTCAAGACACAGTTATAATATAGCAATGAAAATTATCTGGGGAGTAAATAAAGGAATCCCAGGAGTTGACAGTGAACCAGAGCGAGTAAAAGCCTCTCTCTGTCACATGCATTAAGTGAATTTTGTCATTGTTTAAGGTTGGATTTCATACACTGGAGCCTTGTGATAATGTTATACTTGGAACTTAAGGGACGCCTGGGTGGCTCAGTGGGTTGAGCATCTGACTTGGCTCAGGTCATGATCTCAAGGTTCATGAGTTCGAGCCCCATGTTGGGCTCAGTGCTGACAGTTCAGAGCCTGGAGCCTGCTTCCAATTCTGTGTCTCCTTCTCTCTCTGCCCCTCCCCTGTTTATGCTCTGTCTCTCTCTCTCTCAAAATAAATAAATAAACATTAAAAAAGTTAAAAAAAAAAAAAAGACCCAACTTAAAACAACTTTGTCTTCTTTTGATGGACTTCAGGAAGAAAACTGACTCACACTGAATGTTGCTTTATCATAACTATTGTTCCTGCAAAGTTTAAACACACTGACATTAAGATAAATCAAATTATTAATCCCAATACACTAAGTACCCAAAGCTTTTTTTTAAAACAATTCCAGGAAAATATTATCAATACACACATTAAATTATATTTTAAAATAGATTGAAACATATTGCCAGGTTCAATATATCTTTATATGTTAAAAAATTTATACACACACAGAGTAGTTATTTCGCAGGAAATTCAGCTATCTATAAAGTGAGCAACTCGAATTATTTTTAGCAAAAATACTGTACTGTTAAAATAAATAATTGTATATTTTAAAAGTCACTGTTGGGAGGCAGCAGCTCTACACTTGTACAAAACAAGTCACTCAACTCGAGGATTTTAAGAAGTCAAAAGAGACTTTGGCTGAGATAAGAGTATACCTTCCGTGGAAAAAAAATAAATAAATAAAAATAAAAAAAGAGACAATTGACTATTCAGTAACCACAGGTGGTCAAGACTTTCATTTCACATCACATTTGACACTTGAACAACAATCTAACCAGAAGTAGCAAGGCAACCAGACAGAAAATGAGCACCAAAATGGCTACCACAGAGTCCCTTAGCAGCCTCTGATGCTGCTACTTGCTTCCTCTTCAGACTCCCTCCGTTCCCTTCTGGTGCTCGTCTGTGACCACAGTGACTGACATGAGGATATGTTTGTTCTCAATAGTTCTTTGCATCATGAAATAAATTCATCTGTATCAGAACTATTATTAAAAATGAGCCAGAAATTATAGTGATTCTTGCTTGTCCCTGAAACTCTACAGTGACAGTCTCCAAACCAATGTTTAAAGGGGGGGGGGAGGGACAAGAAGATTTGATCTTCAGTAGAGGTAAAGCCCCATATTGTCTTTCCGCTCATGTCAGAACATGACTTTCCAACCTTGCCTTTCACCTTTTTGAAGATTACATGAAAATAAAAATGTGTCATTAATTGCCAATAAGAGCTTCAGAGAAGGAACCCACAGAATCTGTCTTTTACATACATATGCAATCTGGGTCTCAATCTTATACTGATTAGAAATCTGACAGTTTCTTAAATAAATATACGTACGTAATCCGCTGAAGACACTTCATCTACAACGTCCTCTGAATGATGAGTAAACCGTTCCAAGAATACATGGACCCACAATATCCACACCAGTTTAACTGTCTGTGAGCTGCTCAAATTTAGGCACTTAATTAATTTCTCCAAAACATTAAGGCAATAAACACAAGTTCTGAAAGGAGGAATTGTATCTTCTTTTGTCCCAATTCCAAACACCTGCATACCCTGGATATGAACAAACAATCCTAATTTCTCAAAAGCTTTATATGGCAACAATTGTGAAGTGCACAGAACTTTTATCTCAGAAAATATTTTCCAACTTAAATGTTATACAGAGAATATCTTTCTGTAACTTCGAGCCAGCCTTACAGGGATTACTCATCAGTTTTACTTTGTCTCTAAACTATATTGGCAATATAAAATGTGGACCTCTCATGCTTTTTTAAATTTAAGAATAGAGTATGAATGTCACACATAAATAGACAAAGAATTCTGGAAAAAATTTTTTTACCTTAAATTGAACCCATGAAATAGAGACCATGAAACATTGTCTCTGTTTTCAAAGATATTGAACAGCGAAAAAATAGAAAATGTATTTTCCTGGGGTGCCTGGGTGGCTCATTTGGTTAAGTGCCTGGCTTCAGCTCAGGTCATGATCTCGCAATTCATGAATTCGAGCCTTGCATCGGGCTTTGTGCGGACAGCTCAGAGCCTGAAGGCTACTTTGGATTCTGTGTCTCCCTCTCTATCTCATCCTCCCCCCTCAGGCTCTGTCTCTCTCTGTCTCAAAAATAAACATTAAAAAAAATGAAGAAGAAGAAAATGTATTTTCCTACTGAAATAAAAGTTCCTGTTAAGTGAACATAACAATGGCCTGCTAGCCAGAAGAAGTATAATGTATTTGTGTTGAATAGCAATTCTATAAATATATTTAATCATTTTGATAAATGAACAAAATATATCACTCAGCTTAACAGCTGAATATACCATGGCTATTATGACACACTTTTGTAGCATTCTGAATATACTACATTAGTATATTTTACTTCATTTGTTAAATTTCTAGAATACCAGCATACTCGCCATGAATAGTGTCTTAATCACCCTGCCCAAAACATATTCACTATTTAATCATCCATATGAACTCTGCCAGTAATTAGTAATCATACATTGAGTGCCAGTTATATGGTAAGTATCAGAAATACATCCGTACATGTCACATATATATAATTTGTATGGCTGTGCCTTAAAGGAGAAATACAGTGTACAGAAAAGCACACACACACATAAATTATACTGTAGGCCATAAGAAAAGGTATAAACAAATGTCACAGATAAAAGAATAATGCAGCATGTATTCTGCTTTGGGAAGTCAGTGAACGCATCTCAGAAAGAAGCAATTTTGGAACTCAGTCTTGTGGGAGAAATACAGTTCATCAGGAAGGTAAAATATGAAAAGAGAGAGTCAGGTACAAGGAATAAAGCTGTGTCATTCGTGGTCACCTGGTATGTTTCTGAATATGTACGAAAAACTTGGCACGACAAGAATATTGGGTCCACGGTGAGACGTGGCAGAAGAGATGACCAAAACCACAGTTTGGTGCTACTCTACACAGAATTTTATGCTAAGACAAAGAGTTTTAGACTAAATCCTATAAGAAACAAGGACACACATTAGTTTCCAAAGTGGGGTAAATAATCCAACTCATTTCTCAGGGAAACAAGTCTAATGGATGTTGGAAGAAAAACCAGAGAGAGAGGCTAAAACTTTGAGATCCTATGAGAGACTTTTCCAACTGTCAACTCAAGAGATGAAAAGCTGATGGAATCAAGAAACATTTGAGGGAGGAACAAATTTAGAAACCAGTTAGACATAAAGTAAAAGAATCAGTGTTCATGTCACTAAAAGTAAGTTAAAGCATTTGTATCCTGAGATCAGCTTGTGAATCTGCTGAAAACTATAATCTTACTCACATTTATGCATAACACAGAATTCTTCATTCCTTTTCAGGAGATCACATAGACCCTGGCTAATACCGCTGCTCTAGGTGAAGTTGCTTGGGGAAAGGAGTTGTGTTTTACTCAGTACAATCTATTTCCATAGTGCCCGACAACAACAAAAAACTTGGTACAAAGTAGGCGATTCATAGTTTGTATCCAGTTGAACTGAATTCTCGGCTACAAACTGAATGGTTTCATTTTCACTAACATCCTGCATCACAGTATCCCCTCAAGCCAACTACAGAATGTAATTTAATATATACTTTTCTTATACCCATCCTTGAATAAACTTAAAATAATCTCTCCTTTATCTGTGTGGTATTATTCTGGTTATAACGATTTATACCCACTCCTTCGGATTTGTGTGTTTATGTTTGGGTAATATCACAGGAAAACGAAACAAAACAAAACGAAACAAAACAAGAAGCACTCCCCGAGAGAAGGCAGTGGTCAGAATATTGAGAGACGAAAGCCATTAGCAGTGATACAATGCCGAATAGGGGGTATGATCTCCTTATCCTGTTGAACTGGATACTACTATTTTCTCCTTTTCTTTTCCTAATTTAACCTTTTTGAGACGAGGCCAAAAAGTTGAATCAATGCACAAAACTAATACAAACTCACAGTAGGGAAAGAAGGTAGAGACTATGGATAGTGCAATTTAGCTTGCCAAAAAAGAGACGATCAGATAGTAAAATGTGCATGTGCTCTACTGAGGAACCTGTAATGTTTGTAAGCATGGACTCCAAACCCAGAATGTCTGCATAAACAACCTCGGGTTTCCAACATATCCGCTGTGATCTAATCAAGGTATTTAACCTCTGTGTGCCTCGGTTTCCTCATCTGTAAACCGAGACCAATAATAACTTAACCCACTGTGTTATTGTGAAGGTTAAATGAGATGTAATTAAAGTACCGCATCCATATAAGTGTTTTATGGTGTTAGCTGAAATACTATCTTTGAGGGGAAAATCTTGGCACATAGTCACACACCCAGTGAAATTTTGACCTGTAAGACTTAAAATGTTGAAAGACAATATTTAAATCTAACGTGAGTACCAAAAAACAGCATCCATTTCACAGTTATTAGGAGATATATGATTCTTCTTGTTAGTTTAATTCTACATACAATAATGCAATAACATAAATAAGTAGCCATATTTCAGTTTCAAGTACAATTTATGATATATAATAATTTTCTAGAGAAAGAAAAACAAAAATGATTTCACAGAATCAGAGTTGTCTTTATAAGTATGAGAATGTGTGAGAAACATAATTTTGTTGGTATAATATGGTTCATATTAATGGCCCCGCCATCCTTCAAGTAGGAGAGGAGCAGAAGGTCACAAAACTATGACATCTACCCAAGCAGTCATGTTGAAAAGGTGAGGGTGGCTTTCCTGGCAGCTAAGTGCCCTGCTACCTTGCCAACATACTGATTCTGTGTATTTAAGTTCCTAAGAAGGACCTAAAAGCCTTACTTGTGTGTGTGTGTGTGTGTGTGTGTGTGTGTGTGTGCTTACACGTTTCAGCCAAAGATGCCATGCCACTTTCTTCCCTCTCACCCGTGAAACCACAGTTTCCTAATCTTCCATAGTGAGCCAGATCCCGGGACAAGGGGCCAGATAAATTATTCTGAGTTGCAAATTCGGGAATAGGATGCACCAGAGAATTACTGAATTATCAAAACAGCGTGAATGAGATTGAGTCAGAAATTATGGCAGTCACATTAAAAAACTGTAGTTTCTATAAAATATATTCTTCTATAATATTCCCAGTACCATAAGGAACACTGGAATCCAATCTCGGCAAAGCAAAAAATTGAAAAACAATGATTTATCATGGTGGAGATGTTCAAAATATGTTGTAACTCTATCCAGAAAAACCTTTCATTGGAAATACTGTGACATCTCACTTCCATGCTAACTTTAAATGTGCTATTTTAACATTATTCTTATATGTATTTTTTCTTCTAATTAAATTATAAGTGTCTCAAAAGCAAAATTCTTGAAAAACAGGAAAAAAAAAACATCTTCTACTTCCTACTGGAATCAATTTACTTATAAAGAATTCTAAGAGGTTAGGAGTGAATCGTGTGTATGTCTGTTAAGTAGATGATAATTACAAAGCAAAGGACTGAAGCCAAACTTATCAGAGGAGTAAACTGGTCAAAAAGTGAGGGTAGGCACAAGAGACCATGAGAAACCTACCATTGTATTGTGCTGAGAGGTGGGGGTCCTATGGCCACAAGTCTCTTGCGTCAGCAGAGAAACTGGCTGAAATTCCTCAGAGTGAGGCTTGTTGGGAAAACTCACATGCAAGGGAAGGTGAAAGGCTGGGAGCCCGTCACTCTCCTCTTCTTCCACTTTCTGTCTGCTTGTCACCATGGCTACCTCTCCATCTGCTTCCCCATACGGAGAGGCTGGTCGCTTGGAAGACATCCTGGAAGGAACAAAAGAGGAGAAAATAATGAAACCTCCACATAAATCCTTAATGCCGTCATTGTGTGGTTAGGGGCCATTGTAACAGAAATGCCTTTTTGTGCTGGCAGAGAGCAGGAAACCATCCAAATACCACTGCAAAGCGCACACAATCAGAAACAATGGCCAAGCAGGTAGCAACAGAACAGTGCTTGTTTGTTGTGAGAATAATACACTAATATAGCACTCTCTTGTATTCTGGCTTCTTAAACAAGAGAATTCACCTAAGAACACTGCATAATGAAAGACCATTCCATTTTAAAGGGAAGAAAAATACCCATCTAGTTTTACACTTTGATAGACCTCATTGAAGACAGAACATCTATGAATAACAAATACTGTTGGCAGCAAAAAGAAGGGAAAGAACTAAAATTTCTTTCATCAAAAAAATAAACATCATAAATGAATGGTTGCCATTATAACAAATTTGCATTTTATTAAAAGTAGGATTATTATGACATGTAGAAATAAATATTGGTTATAGGCAAAACTCAGACTTCATGACAAAAAGTTTGATATTTGCTTAAAGCTTATTAAGAATTGAATAAATTTTACAATTGCTGTTAATCTTGAAACATTTGAGGATTTTTCTTCCCTCACCTCCCCATTTATTTCTAATATCACACATGCAAAGTGGCAAAAAACTGAAAATATAAAAATATTTCAATATTCATTTCTACAAAGCAATGAAAGACTTAGATGTGGATTCTCAGACTTATTTGCTCTTTAGAATACCTAAGTAAGAGAAAACCCAAATTAAGATGTTTCATTTTGATGAGCTAATGCCTATAAGAAAATGCACTTAGACAATTAAAAATTAAACATTCTTTTTTTTTTGTATTTGAACCTAAGAATACTATTAGAGGTTAAAAATATGTGGCAATTATTCCTAAGTAGATAGTTCTCTTTCTTTTCACTACAAGTTTTATGTAGAAGTAGTATAGAGTAAAAATTTCTAATTAAAGAAAAAAAAAAACTCCCTTGTATTTACAACTTGATCTGACCTTCAGAAAGTTGTTATTTCTGCTTAACAAAGAGTGCTACAGAATCAGCCGTTCTTATTCCGGAGCATGCAGGAAAGTCTTAACTGCCACACTGCTTCTTTCATATATAACCCTGATTTTTAAATTTAAAATTTCCTATGAAAGAGATGCCTCTAATCTTTGCTGAAGAATACCGTTCTTAGTGTTAAAAGTTTCAAAGCAACAGAGTATTCAAGTACTGCAGATACTCTACCAAGAATAATAGCACAGCCAAAAGAAAAAAAAAAAAAAGGTCCCTGGAATCAGACAAACATGAATTAAAATACTGATTCTACTACTTACCAGCTGTGAGACTTATCTTTGATCTATCTCAATTTACTCATCTTTAAAATGAGATGTAAATATGACTGGTAATGCTTTTTGAGACTAACCTGTGTACTGTATTAAAACTGGCTTGTAGAGCATTAGCACAGAGTAGCAATAAACCATAGACATTGTTTACTGTAAAACTTCAGGGGCACCTCGGTGGCTCAGTCAGTTTAAGCATCTGACTTTGGCTCAGGTCATGATCTCACAGTTCATGAGTTGAAGCCCCGCTTTGGGCTCTGTGCTGACAGCTCAGAGCCTAGAGTCTGCTTTGGATTCTGTGTCTCCCTTTCTCCTTGCCCCTCTCCTGATTCCCTGATCACACTCTGTCTTTCCCTGTCTCTCAAAAATAAATAAATGTTAAAAAAAATTAAAAATTAAAAACAACAGTGTTAACTACACCTCCTCTCCTCAAAAAACTAAAAACCCCAAACTGAAACACTCCAGGATGAGGAAAGCACATTGCTTTCCGTGAGTTAAACCATAAAATCAATGAGAAGTACAAAATCTGATAGAGAAATGCACCCCGGCCAATCACACTTAACAAACTGATCAAATATATTAGCAACCATAAAGAAGAAATGCTAAGAGCAGAAGTCTGGATCAGCTGAATAACAGAGAGAAAGGAAGAAACGATGGCTACCAAGCGAGCACTATCTAAAGGAGAAGTAGACTGGGCCATCAGATTACAGGCATCTTTAGCTATTTCTCCTCTCATTACTACAGTTTACTCCAAGTATTCTCTAAGTATGGAGAGAGGAAGCAATGGTCTAGAGGTGGAGTGGTCCTAGTCTCATTGGCAACACTGCATCTATCACCAAACTGAAACATTAAAGTATATGTAGTAACTCAAAACACTTGAGATATTAACCTCCATTGTTCTGCTTCTATCCTCTCCAAGCAAACTTCTGATTGCCATGTAGAATGACAAGAGATTTAAAATACTTAAGGTCTTTGTCAAGTGATTTATCAGAGTAAATCAATAAAACGACTTTTAATTATTTCTTGTTTTACATGCGGTTTGGAAACTATGCATTTATTATACAAGCCATAGTGTTTATGGTCTGTGTAGGCATTATTCCTGTTGGTGAAGTTAATAAATAGGTATTCTGGTGTCTACCTCAGTCTTGTGTAGAATAAGTCTCTTACTGTCCAAAAACTCCAGGCTGTAGGCAAAAGCTAGTCTCTGGGTTATTAAAGTAGAAAGCTAGATCAGCTGACCTTTCCTAAGTTAATACAATTCTATGACGTTCAGAAGGTGTGACTTTTTTGCTGAGTTCTACTTTATGTACAGCATTATTAATGATTATGAAAATTGAAAGTTCAAAAGTAGACATAAGGTAAATATGGTAAATAGTTAAGACATTGCTAATCTTCTCAAAATATCTTGTCATTTCGATATCTAAATTATCTTTATATGCCAGTGGATAAACAGTCTCTCTTTCTATATATATCATTCTACAGAGCAAAAATGTGAGGTCTCAAACACTAAACATGAAGGAGTTGTGATGCCAGAAGCCAAATGATCCTGAACAATTACATATTTCATACTTATTTCAATTCTATTTTCAGACACTTACAGAATGATCTTAATGTGCTCAAGATGAGAACCTTTGTATACAGTTCAGGTAAAAGATTTCATAAAGATTAAATATATATATATGTATATATATATATATATATATGTATATATATAGTGATTAAAATGCCATAGTTCAAAAATAGGCTATTAAGTCCAAAAAAAAGGCAAATACTTAAATTATATAGAGAGCTATCAATGCACTTATATTCATATTTTGTCTGCCTCTAGTACTTATAAAAATATTGATAACAAATCACCAATACTGTTAGATTCCAAAACTTTTGTTCATTTTCCAAACAGTTTCATTCTGGACAGAAGAAAGTCTCGTTAATTAAAAAAAATAAAAAATAAAAAATAAAAAATAAAAGGTACTTTCAATGTTACATTATTGTTTATTCAGGTCTCCACTTTATTTATTTCTGATTTTTTTTGTTGTTGTTAAAGGACTTCCTTCCTCTACTAAATTTCATCTAAGTTTCTTGTTTTTCTAGTTCCTTGTGGTGTAATGTTTATTTGAAATGTTTTCTTAATACAAGCATTTATAGCATAAATTTCACTCTAACAGCTACTTTTGCTGCATCTCATTGGTTTTGGAATATTGCATTTTCCTTTTCTTTGCTTGTGAGACATAGGCTGATTAGCTGTTAAAAAACATCTTAGTATTGAAAATTTTTCTACCATTGGAATTGTTAAGCTTCTACTTTCTGTCAATATTTGCTTCATGTATGTTGAAATTCTCTTCTACCCATGTATATTAACAATGATTATACCTCTTTGATAAAAAAGCGAATAGTACAGGAAGATGCATGATAACAAAAGAAGTTACTGCAACTTTCCATATATTGTTTATCTGGGATACGTAGGGCTCCCATTCCTGTGACTGCTTACTTGACATGGCTGTGTTGCAGCGCATGGATGTTTTGGGACCATCTGAGGGTCTAGGCTGGAGCAGGCTCTTACGTATTGATCCAGGGATGATTTTTGTCATTCCTGTGGTAGGTGCTAGACTTGCCAATGAATAAGACTCAGAGAAAATGACATGAGACAGACAAATATAATCCAGTGTGAAACCAACCCATGGAGCTAATGATGATCTAATAGAATTTTTAACTCAGTTTTGCATATGGACAAGAAAATCTTCTTGAAAGAACTGATATCTAATTCTAGGGCAAAAGAGAATCTTCAAGTTAACACCATTTAATGATCGCGTACTATGTGCAAGACACATAATCTAATGGGGATAAAAATGTGTAATTTAAGCTCTCTGTCTTAAAAACACTTTTGCACTGGTTGAGAAGACTTGGAGAAATAATAATGAATGGCAGTTCGAGTTAAGGGCCAAATGATACTACATCTAAGCACCTGAGGGCTTCATGAGGACCAGAGGATTCTGGAATACTTCCAGGAATGGTTGACCAACTGAGTTTTGTGGGGAAAAGAAGGTCAGATGGAAAGTCTGGAATAAAGGGAGAGGGAATTTCTTGTAGGAAGTAATGATATAAGCAAAGATGCAGAGATACTTTTAGAAAGTACAATGCAAATTCACGTCTCAAGCTTACTTGGGAAAAATGGAGATTGAGGAATATGGACTAAATCCTGTCTTAGAGTATAACATTCCTGGAGTTGCTAGGTTACATGCATGGAATAAATAAGAAACAGCCTCCGTGGTATGGGGTAACTTCCTTTCATATGAAGTCACTTTTCCTTTATGTGTCCTTGTAAAGAACATATATGGACTTGCTACTTTACAAGTCAAAAGATACCTTGCAGATGTGATTAAGTTAAGGTTGTCCTTAGGAAATTAGTTTGGCTATTCTGGGTGGGCCCAAAGTAACCATCAAAGTCCTTGTAAAGAGGGGAGGCAGAAGAATCAAAGTCAGACTGAGTGATTGGAAGATAGTATCTACCTGGCTTTGAAAATGGATGAATTGGGGCTGTAAGCCAAGGAATACAAGTGGCCTCTAGAAGCTAGAAAAGGTGATAAAAGATTCTCTCCTAAAACCTCTAGAAGGAATGACCTTGTGACTGGAAAACTTGTGATCTCCAGGACTGTAAGTGTATACATTTGTATTGTTTACACCACTAAACTTGTGCTAATTTGTTACAACAGCAACAGGAAACTAATACACAATGTACACATTATTCTCTCCCAGTTGGTATTTTCTCAATCTCAAATCTTCTTAACCCAGATATACACCTGCATGTCCTCTTACTCCATTTAGTGCCAACTTCATCTCCCAGTCAAGCCTTCCTTGGTTGCTCCTCCCGAATCAACACCTCCTCGCTCTATTTAGCACCTTTCCCCTCATATATTTTTATTTATTATCTGCCTGCCCCAAGATAAAACCCAAGAGGGCAGAATTTCTTTTTGTTCAGAGCTTCATACCCAGGACTTAGAATCCTTTCTGAAGATGGTAGTTTTTCAAGAAATATCTATTACCTGAAAGTTACCATCTAAAACCAACAACTCTCTTACTATTCTCTAACTATGGATGGTTGTAAGATCTAGTCTTACAGGACGAGCATGCTTAGAAAATGGCTTCATATTGTGACAGAAAAAAGAAATCCAATTCAGGGGTAATGGTATCCCTTTAAATAACTATTTAATTAATTAAAAATTTACTGGAATTGGAAAACCCGATTAAATTAGGTTATTAAAATACTTGTGAAAATAATCTTAGTTATTTTTCAAATGTGTATGTATATGATAAACATGAAGGAATTTTATGAAAGAAGGCTACATAGTTAATTATCACCATACCTATTACTGAGGGATCACCTATTTACTGTTATAGAATATGTTCCTTGATGCAATTCTAAATGACAGCACAAACCAAGGGAAAGGAATTCATATATGGAACAAACATAAAATGGAGGACTTAGAATGGGAATTGCTTTCCTTCCATAAAAGTTTCTCTTTAAATTTTTTCTTTCTCTGACTATTTTAACCTTTGGCTGATTAATTCAGAGATAAAGTCCTAAGAAGCAGTGCATTCTACTGGTTATTCTTTTGAAATGATGATAGTATTTCTTGTAGAGTTTGTAGTTAGGTATTACACTTGCAAAAAAAAAAAAAAAAGAAAGAAAGAAAGAAAGAAAGAAAAGAAGAGAAGTATCTATAATAAAGAACAAACTCAAATTCCAGCTCTTCTACAAAGCCTTCCCTTCCCATCAAGGTTGAAGTGATTTCACCCTACCTCCAACAACACTACTAATTCTCATTATTAGTCCACATGAAAAACTGAACATCAGTATAACCTGTGACATTCATTCAACAGTTTATTTTTTGCTTGTCTTCTTCTTAGTACATACAGTGTCTAATACTAGAGCACAAACACTTGAAATGCAAGAATGCCATTTTTTTTAATTTCTTGGATTCCCCATGACATGAAGCATGTCTTCCACTTAATAAAATGTCAGTAAGTACAGTTCTACTTTTAACCATTTCACCTGATTTTCCCAAGATTATGCTAAAGATATAACTGTATGATAAAGGTCTTTCCATATTGTGCCATGTTTTTTTTGTTTCTTTTCCCCAAATAGTCTAACCCTCTATGCTGAATGAGACACAATTAATTATATGGCAACACAATTTCTAGCACATAGTTGGCACACAGTATATTTTTCTGTGAATCAATAAATGAATTGCATGAGTGTCTATTTTGTGCCAGGCAATTTATCTTTATGTTATGGAGGAAACAGGCAACTTAGATATGAAGACCCTCTGGATTACTGCTAAGGAAGTACAGTTTAGATGGAAATAGAAGCTGTACACCCACTCATCCATTCATTCATTAATGGGAAAACATTTATTGAAAGACTACCATGTGCCTGCAGATAACAATGTAATTAAGAAATCAATAAATAATATTTTAAGGTAAATGACTTTTTATAAATGTGAGTGCTATGGGAGACAGAGAGAGATGCCGTCTCACTAAAATAATCAGAGAATGCTTCCTACAAATTATAAGAATTCAACAGGGTAATAAAGGATAGGTCTGATGTCAAGAGACGCAGAGAAGAAGAGAAGCTTCCAGACAGGAAAAATGACATTAGCCAATTAAATAAATTTATAGAATGACACGGGACGGTGAGTAGAATGGTTTAGTTAAAGCAGGAATTTCTAGGAGGACTAAATACAGGTAAAGATGAAAGGCAGGGACCAGATGACAATGATTCTGGTTAAATTCTATCTCTTTCACATGGCTAAAGCAAAATTTGAAAGTGAAACTGAAGGCAGAAGGGAGCTGGTGATGGTTTGTGAGTCCCAGAGTCACACAATCAAAACTGTATTTTGGAAAGAAAAATCCTCAGAAATTAGTAACTGATAGAGGGTTGAAGGTGGGAATCAGAAAAGGAGAATGGGTGAGTGAAATACTTCAAATACAAAGAGATAACTGGACTGTATAATTTAAGAACAATACTGCTAATAAGAAATATATAAAAATTAGAAAGAAAGGTCAATTTGGAGGAAACTATGAAATCCAGTTTTGGAAATAAATCTTTGTTGATTGCAAGATTCTAAAAAAGAAATAGCAGGTGTCAGAAAATGCAGAACTTCTGTGGAGGTCCTAAAGCAGCGTGGTGTTTTAAATACCAGTAGAGAGTGAACCAATAATTGTAATTATTAATGACTGGCTTCTTCCACAATACCCCAAGTCAGTTTATTTGTTATTCTTGTTTTATAAAATAGAACACAGAGTCACAAATTAGTTAGATATCTTTTCTTACACTATCTGGTCTTCGCACTATAATAGGCAGCAGCTCAAGCACAGAATTGTCTCTCCACGGGAAAAACTAGAAAAAAATAGAGTGAGGGGGAGGAAACCCTGCAGTCCATCCTACTAAGGGGGACCAGTGTATAAAAAGGATTAGCAAAAAAGACAGAGAAGTCAAAGTGATAAGCAAAGCAGCATAATTATTCTTTAAACAATTCTACAAAACCAAACATCTGTTAGATGAACTTCCAAATTTCTAGACCATGACATCTATTTAACTTTTAACGTCCATTTCCTAAATAACTGTTTTCACTATTTACTTCTCTCATGTTAAATTTCAAGCATAGCAGAAGGCAGTTTTAAAATGATAGAAAATATTTGAAGGATGCATCGTAAGGGAACAATGAATATGGGATATTAAAAGATAAAATAACAACTGACAATTCCTCATATCCACAGATTACACTGCTTTTCTAGAAGTTATGAGCCTCAAGTTTTTTTCTAGTAATAAGACTATTTGTACAAGACATTTACATTTATTTCTCTGGTCTCTTCTGTAATTAAGGTTGTTGTGAGAAAGCTAATCAAGATTAGGAATTAAACTCTACTGTTTATCAAAGATATTTTCACAATACAATATTACTTATCTAGTAAGGGAAATCAACATAGACATTTAGTATGAATAGGAAGATTTTGATCCAAATGAGTGAAAGAGTCAACACTTCTGTGTGACTTATAAACACAGAATTACAAAACAATTAGCATATCATTTAATTACAGAAAAAATAGTTTCATTATTCTTATCTATGAATTTCAATTCTTATTATTCATATTTCATGGTTTAGTCTTTCTGCTTCCCTGTTACATGTTTTGAACATGTTTGTTTTCCTACTAAGACTCAGTTTTGTGTTTACTTTGTGAACATTCCACGTCAATTTTATAAACAACTCTGTCATATATAATATGCAGAAGTCTTTTAAGTTGTTGAAACTTTGTGGTAAACATGCAGACTTTCAACCTTGTGCAATATTTTTCCTTTTATCCATAAATCCTCCTTGCCATCAGCTTCTGATACAGAACATGCGAATCTCTCTACTTCTCTACCCTTTGCTTCCCACATACAAAGACCTCATTCATTATATTGTCATTTAGAAACATGAACAAGTTCATCAGGTCCTGGCATAAACTATAAATGGAAGTAGAAACACAGATTTCATAGAAATATAAAAATGGACAACACCACATAATACATAAGACTAGACTCCCTTGGCACCCTGAGTACACATTTCATCGCTAGAGTAGAAACTTATTTCTACTAGTATTTATAAACAAAACTTACTATACCATTGAAATCGAAAAACAAAAGTAATTTTTGAACTACAGTGATGTAACAATAAATTCTTTATTCTGTTCTGAATTATAATTTGAAATTGCAGAAAAATGGTGATACATCTTACAAAAGTTTAAACTGTACTTAAAACTGCTAATTACAAATGCTCTAGTCATCAAGAAATTTCAAAGGGAACTTTACCAAGGCTGTTGCCTGTGTTTACCTTGTCATATGGTTAGTTTCTGAGATGTTCTCTGCATCGACATCGAGTAGTTCACTATACCATCCCTTCTTTCTGATAAGAATAGCATGACTTTTAACTTCTGTACCACCTTCGTGCCCTTCTCTTCACTGGCATGGCTGCCTTTACCAAATAGCCTTCCCAGCCCTGTCCAGCCCCCCAAAGAGACAGAGATGGAAGGGAGTAGAAAAACAAGCAAAAATTGAGGAGGTACAGGGTTCTTTGCAAAAGGCGTGGCGACAAAAAGCAAAAATATCAGAAGTTAATGAGATATAAGACTGAGAAATAGAATTGAATTCTTTTTAGTATCTGAAAGAAATGAGTGCTTCTTTATGAGTTGGACACAGGATATTTCAAAATGCTTGAATTAATGTGCCTAGAGTAAGCAATAAAATTACCTTTAAAAGTCCATTTGTTTTTATTTTCTAAACAAGAGAGAGAGAGATAACCGAAGGTAAGCATTTAGAAGAAGTTTATGATAGCAAAATTCCATCCTACAATGATTCAGAATTCAAAATTCAATTCTCTACTTCCCTTTCCTACTATTTTCATTGATAACTGCAAATCACTAAAACTTCACTCCAAAATTAGACCATGTATTATTGGATGAAGACTCTCAGAAAATTTTCTAAATAAAAAGATTGCTTTATTATGAGTGATATAATAGTTGGGTTCTAGAGTCAAAATTTATCCAAACAAATGATCTGCCAGCTAAAACTTCTTATCTTTATGTTTTATTGTGTCATTTTAAAATTAATCCACACTTGCTAAGTGCTTAAAACAATAGTATTCCTGATAAATAAAAAGGTACAAAGGGTACTAACTTCAACTAAACACTATTGAAATCATTCCATAATGTTCTAATACTTCGAAAAGTTCACCCGAAGTCTGACAAGACTGAGGGAAAACTGGTAATGAGAACATTTGATGCCTAAATACAAAGTCACTTTCATAAAGGGGAGAGCTAGCAAACATTTTTACAGAATTCTACCTTTTTTTCAAAAGATAATTGAAAGTTTTCCCATGATTTACAACACAGGAATTTAGCAATAAGTGCACTTAAAATATATCCTTTTTGACTTCTTCGATAATTATTATAATTTTATTTCCTTCTCTAAAATTAGAAGCGCCTAAATTTGAGTTATTAAACATTTGATCACAGAATCTTTTCAATTGTCAAAACCACTAAATTTCAACCAAATCTACCTGAAGAAAACATAATACAAATGTTTAAGACCTTTAAGTGCTGAAGAGAAATTTCTTTTAAGTTGTAGGTAAAATGATTACATACAGGAGTTTGGAAGAAAACAATACAAAACCATAAACAGCAATTTGCTGCGAATTACATAATTCATGTATTGGTATACATCTATCATTAATCAGAAACAGAAAAAGAACATTTAACCTTCCTCCGTGTACAGGTTAAAAGTGTCAAAGTCCTTTTGTTCTGATTATTTTTAAATTACTTTGAATAATCTAGCACTAAGGTTTGTGGTTCTAAAACTTGTTATTACAGTTAGAAAGGGTACACTTTTTGAGGAAATTAAAAGCTTTTTTTCCATTGGAGTACGGGTTTTGCCTTTCTGACAGCTCCGAGTCCACAGGATGTGGAAGGATGATTTAAATTTTACATCAAAATTGTGACTGCGCTAGACTTTTCCCCCCTTCTCAAGGGAGGCATTGTTCTTGCCTTTCCATAACCAGGCGTGACAGCGCCAGACTGGAGTCATACGGCTGGTCTCTGAGTCAGCGTGAAAGTGCTCACCTCCTGAGTTTCCCCAGATGCTCGGCTCCTTGTGAGTCTGAAAGCTGACCACTGAGTAGCCAGCCGCATACTCCATCCCTGGGACAGATAGAGGATTGAAGGGGGAAAAAATCTAGGGATTAGCGAAACTATCTCTTCCAGTACCTGCTGTAAAACTCTTTAGTTAAGAGTTTAATAAGAAGTAATAATAATAATTAAAAAAAAACACCGTGTATTTAATATGAGTACCATTTTTCTGAACTAAAAGTTGGGATAAATTGTTTAACAAGTAGTTGTGTGCTGAGTTAAAGAAATAAAGAAAGTTGAAAAAAATCAGAAGACTTTTAGATTTTCCTAAGACACATGGTTGCCACATGTATACATTTCAGCTTATAGACAGCTGGATAGAATAGTGAAAGAATATTATATGAAATGCATATCTATCCTCTAGATCTCTAAAAAGGTACCTTTAAAAATTGTCTGTAGAATCCCTGGAAAGGAACTATCATTTCGGCTATCAGAATAATTGGTAATGAAACAGTGATGAATTTGATTTCTATTGTGTCCTCGAATGAACCTTCCAGGGAGTTTGAGAGGTGCCTGTATCTTTGTGTTTGTTTTTTTTTTTTAATTTTTTAAATCTTTATTAATTTTTAAGAGACAGAGCAAGTGGGGAAGGAACAGAAAAAGAGGGACACAGAATCGAAGCAGGGTCCAGACTCTGAGCTGTCAGCGTAGAGCCTGACGCGAGGCTCGAACATACAAACTGTGAGATCATGACCTGGGATGTTCAACTGACTGGGCCACCCAGGTGCCCTGAGAGGTGTCTGTATCTTGTGTATATGTGAGCAAGTATGTGTGTGTGTGTGTGTGGGGGGGGAACATAGAGAAAGAGGCAGAGACAGAGAGAGAGAGAAAGAAGAAGAGGGGTGGGAGAAGGCTTACCGTCTAAGGATATGTTAATGGAAATTAATTGGATTTCTTTTCTCATGGACCTCTGTATTAAGGATCTGATGGTACCATCTCAATTGTAATCGTATCCTAACAACTTTATATTCCCAATTCAAAAGGATTGGTTGAAGTTTTATGTATTTTTGAAGAAAAAAATTTAAAAAATAGAAGCAAATTCCTCCCAATTTACTAGCCCATAAAAAGTGAAGAAAAGAAAAGCCAAAGGAAATGTAATTCTTAAATATTACTACTACAGTGAGTAGCACTAATCTCTTAGGAATATCAGTCAATTTTTTTCATGTTGTTCTCAGGAGGATATAAGTGTCTACATATGTCCACATGTTTCTATGTGAACGTATATGTGGGCATGTTTGAATAGCCTATAATAACAGTTCACCGTAATCACAGTGAAAGAAAATAGATTTTCATTTTTGAACATCACTAGTCAGGTGAGATGGATATGGAAAAATACAAACAAGACAAAACAAAACAGTTTTAAATAGGAAAGAATATCTACTTAGGTTTAATGATATTAATCCCCCCTTAAAAATATGATATCACTTATTTAATGACTTGGTCTTTTTGACCCTCCCAGGACTCTCCTTATGACAGAACTGCAAATAGGATATAAAATTTTATTTTCCAAAATAATATCCTTAAGTTTTCCCTCCCTCCTATCTCCTTATCTGAGCTTCTTCTTAAAGTGCCCACCCCCTCTCACTCACTCTCTCTCTCTCTCTCTCTCTCTTTCTGTCTTTCTCTCTCTCTCCTCTCACATTACTGGCTAAGTCTAAATAAATAGCAAATTGTTCCATAATCAAAAGTGACTTATTCTTAGCATGGTGTATGTCTTGAAATAAAATCTGTGGCATGTTTAATTTATTTAGGATCTAATAATGATGACAAAAATAATTAAGTAACCAATCTAGTTTTAATTTCTTTTGTTTTCAAAGGTCATTGTGAAATCAAGCAAGTTAAGCCTTCAAAAGCAAACCTCTAGAGAACGATGAGTGTGTGTGTGTGCGTGTGTGTGTGTGTGTGTGTGTGTGTGTGTTTCCCTAGCAGAAAGGAGAAAGGAGGCTCACAGCTAAAAGGAATACCGAACATCAGCGTCAGATTTGTTAAGAATGACTGTCTAAGTAGTTCAATGAAGAAAAATATTATGACCCTTACCCTCTTTGGAATCCAGAAAAGTCTGACAAGGAAAAGTTTCTACACTGCTAAACTGTGGCCAATTTAGGGGACTCTTTCTTTGCATGCCCCATACAGATTTGGTTACAGCTTGTTCCTACAACAGCTGTTGAAAAATGAATGAAGTAGAAAATATTTATGTTATATTCAAAATAGACAGCAAAGAACATATATACAGTGCAAAAATCTTTCCTAAGACAACAGCATCTTGATGTGACAGACAGGCGTACTAGGCAAAGACAGATTTTCTGAACTTCCCGACAAAATGAAGAATTTGCCATTATAATCATGAAAAGTCCAAAATTAAGGGTGCCGTGCCAAAGACGGTGAGCATCTATCAACCCAAACTCCAACGCAGCGGGGTGCAGCTATGCTTGATGTTATAAGAATGCCGAACCTCTCCATTGGTTCCTTTCATGCCAAAGCCTCTTTGCTTGGATGAATATGAATTAAATCCATAAGCTTTCTTATTTTTCTAGCTTGACCTCTAAACTCATTTTACATCTTAACTGTTTATCTTCTTCCCCCATTAATCTTTTTGGTTTTAGCACGTTCCCTGTTGTTTTTAGGAGGAAAAAAAAAACTTAAAAGCATGGCCCATACTGCCACTGTGGACAAGTTAGGAATGTTAACTCTTTTCTATAAATGGGTACAAACTATTCAGTAGTAACCTAAAGGCCTCCCGTTTCTTGCCCCTGAAATAAAAATTCAAAGGATATGGCACATACCACACAAAAGACAATCATCAAACTCTTAGAAAAGTATGATAAATATGAAGTAGTAAAAATATCCGACTACAGGGTTTACACTAGATTTCACACAAGGCTAAGTGTGATGTCATTATCAAATTTGCATTAAAAAATTTAAAGTATGTCACAGAGATAAACTTTTTGAAATAAATATTTTTTTCCTATTTACTTTCTCTTTTCAATCAGTTCTGTGGCTAAGGATATACAACGCAGCTGTTCTTAAAAATACTACGTCACTCTCATAGAAATGTCTAATTTTAGATTATAATTTTAGTCAGCAATATAACTGAGTTCATTTCTCTTCTGTTTATTAAAATATAGTTGATAAGAAATTTCATTGATTAATACCATCCATTTACTTACATTACCATAAAATCTGTCAGTGCCAAAACCAAAAATTTCTAAAGGTGTTCACTTTACAAATCCAGAAAAAAAAGAAAAACTAATCAAACAAAAACATCAACACTTTAAAGTTGGAATCTTGCACTTCAATCGTGTTTACCATTTACCATTTTATACATAGTCTGCCATATTTTCGGCTGTTCTGTGTACTTCCCCTGAAGCCTAACAAAGGCCCAGCTGTATAAACCAGTTCTGTCAAGGAACATAGTTAAGGGATGGATAAAACAGGGAGGGGTGTCTTACTGGCTGACCACTGTCTGAGCTTATGAGGATAAAGGAGCCTTGGTGGAGAAAAGTAATCATCCATTGCTTTTTTTTTCCTTTTTAACCTCATTACCACACTCTAAAACATTTTTTCCACTACCCAAACACCCTATGCCAAGCCCCTCTGTGACTCTGTGTTCCAAAGGGTACAGAATCCTCCCTAACATCCTCTTCGCGAGCCTCTTCTTGTTTTTGTTTGTTTGTTTTGTTTATTATGCTGATTTTATGTTTATGGAGGCATGATCCTTTAAAGACTTCCTAAAATACCGGTTTCCTCTCCATTAAACCATCCACACACAGTCCCCTGAAAACATTTTAAATGGCTAAATAAACTTACTTGTTTTGGATTGCTTTTTACCAAAATACTATCAGCAGCTTTCCACTGCAAGACAGTTATTTCTGCTAAGGACTCTAGAAAATGATGTCTTCCTTTAAAAGACAGTAAAGCATGTATAACTGAGGTAGAAGGAGAGCTGAAACCCAGCATGCATCTTAACATTTTAAAGAATGTTTCCATAAAATACTTACTTCAAAGAGATTTGGCTACACGTACACTCAGAGTATGTAGCAACATGAGATATGGTCCTGAAGTTTGAAGGAAAGTTTCGAGTAAGCTAATTAATCCTTTCAAAACCTAGCTCTCATGTGTCCAAGAACATCAAACCATAGGGAAGATTTTCCAGAGATTTAAATATGCATTTCCTATTTTCAAGTTTGTCATTCTTACATACTTTGCTGACATTATTTATAAAGGACTGAAGCCAAATCCCACTCAAAGGGAGCTCCCGTAACTGCACTGGTTAAGGAGTCAGAGAAACACATTAAATGCCCAAGGAAATCCCTGGGCAAGTGCCACCAGAACTTATATGGAGAGAACATATCGACGCTAAAGTTTGTTCTATTTCAGGGTGTCCTTTGAGGTTGGGACAAATATTTGAATGTTATTAAATCCTCTATTTATCCAAAGGCTGCTGCAGCCGCACTGTAAGAGTTCTTCATCCTGCCCTGTCAGTGACCTAGCGGGATTATCCATTTTTAGAAGGGGTAAAATATGATTCTTTCACCAATCTGCATACTTTGCTATTCAATGTGAAATGTATATTTATAAAACAAAATGCATTTTCTTTAGGATAAACTACGAACCCCAGTTGTTCTCAGGGTCTCCCTCTTCCCATATCCATGGGTGGTACAGGTACTAGAGCAATAGTATTCATACTCCACCTTGCTGCCTGTGGTAGTCTAGTTTCAGAAATAATAAGTCACTTGCTTCTAATAAATGTTTGGTTCTTGTGAAACAATCTGAACCTATCAAAGTATATCAAACCAATACCTGCTTATGTCATATTCAACTTATCATACATGAGGAATGGAATATGGGGGGGGGGGATATCCCATGGCAAAAGGGAGCAATGTTTAAAAGTTCACTTTTATACCATCATAAACTTCTTTCCATGCCTTTCTTTAAAGGCTAAACTGTCTAGAAATAGTTGCAGACAATCTATCCAACTTTTATGAAACCCACCACAATATTATCTCAAAAAAGAAAACAAAGCCACTAGACGTAGGACCATTTTGTGATATCTTAAGAAAAGTAATACTAATTAAAGTAATTATTATATATAAACCAAGTTTTCTCAAAGCACCTGGGTGGCTCAGTTGTTTAAGCGTCTGACTCTTGATTTCAGCTCAGGTCATGATCTCACCATTTGTGAGATGGAGCCCCTTGTGGACTGACAGAGTGGAGCCTGCTTGGGATTCTCTTCCTCCCTCTCTTTCTCTCTGTCTCTCTCTCTGTCTCTCTCTCCCTCAAAATAAACAAAAACACTTAAAATTTTTTTCTCAATTTTAATATACTTTCCAAAGAGAACATGTTAATTAGAGTATAACATATCGTCATGTATACAAACTTTTGCATAAATCAGTAGCAGAATCTTAAATCTGCTCAAACGTGGTCTGTCTTATGTTTTTCTTCTACCTCTTTGCATTCTTATTATGTCAAATGACTTATTAATAAAATCTTATAATGATTCAAATATCTATAAAATGCTTTCTAAGATAATGCACACCTCCTGTTACTTAAATCTTCTTGCAGAAAGCAGTAGGAACAACAGTATTGTGGGAGGCATCTAAAGATATTCTCTAGGACATTTTTTTTCACTTTGATTTTAGAGAAGTATGAATAACTCTCACTACTTGTGTGTTGATATCTGACAGTCATATAGCTAGATTCTGTATTACTTCTCATTGTCATAACTCTCTATTGGACTACAGACTTAAATATAAGAGCTAAAATCATAAACCTCTGAGAAGGAAACATACGGCTCAATCTTCCTGACCTTGAGCTTGGCAATGGTTTCCTAGATTTGACACCAAAAGTAAAAATGGCAAAAGGAAAAAAAAGTTGATAAACTGAACTTCCTCAAAACTATAAACCTTTGTGCTGGACATGATAACATAAAGGGAAAAAAAAAACTAAAAATGGGAGAAAATACTTGCAAATCATATATTTGATAAGGGACTTACTTCTAGAATATATAAAGACTTCTAATAACTCATGTATGTATATATTTACATATACCTAGATATTTACATAAAATTATATAGAAATATCTTTTAAAAAATATGGTACAACTCTTTCCATAAAAAGACAACAATGCATTTTTTAAATAGGCAAAAAATCCGAAAAGACATTTCTTCGAAGAAGGTAATACAAATTGCCAGTGGGCACCTAAGCAACTGTTCACTATCATTAGTCATGAGGAAAACGCAAACTAGAAACCACAGTGTGATACCACCTTTCATCCACTAGGATGGCTGAAATAAACAAAAGTCAGACAAAGACAAGTATTGGAGAGAATGTGGAGACACTAGAACTGTCACAGATTGCTGCGAGGAATGTAAAATACTGCTGTTGCTTTGGAAAACTTGAGAAGTTTCTAACTAGTTAAACATAAAGTTATCATATGACCCACCGGTTCTTCCTTCTATGAAAACACCTGAGAGAAATGAAAACATTATGTCCACAGAAAAGCTTGTACACCAGTGTGCACAGCGGTATTATTCATAGCCAAGGAAGTGGAAGCAACCCAAACATCTACCATGTGATGAATGGAAAAACTACGTGTGGCACATCCATACATCAAAATATTGTTTGGTAATTAAAAGAATGAATGCCAGTACATGCTACGACATGGGTGAACCTAAGAGGAAAAAGCCAGTCACAAACGAGACACAATATAAGATTCCATTGCCATGAAATATCAAGAATAGGTAAATTTGTATAGAAAGCAGGTCAGTGGTTGCTTAGGAAGGGGGTGTGGTGTGGATGGAAGAGAAGAGGAGTGACTGCTAATATCCAAGATGGCTTTTAGAGTGATGAAAATATTCTGAAATTAGAATGTGGGGATACTTGCACAACTCTGTGAATGTACTAAAATTCATTGAATTACACAATAAATGGGCTTGGTATAATAATCTCAATAAAGCAATTTTTTTAAAACTACAAAGTAGACATTATTGCCTCCATTTTATCTATAGAAACTGGCTCAGAGCTGTTACATAATTTGATAGAAGTCTCCCTGAACTAGAATTTGGAGTTAGACCTGACCCAAATATCACCACATTTTCATTATAGAACATCTTTTTTTATGAAGGAACTTAAATATATGCTTTAAAACTGATTTTTTTCCTCTAAAATTTAGAAGTATATTTATCATTTCTGTTGCTTGTGTTTAGATACAAGCTTTTATAGAACATTGTGGTTAGACCCACATTAAGCACAAGTCCTTTTTATTTTTTTTCTTCTCCTGACGTTTTTTCATTAGCTTTTTGTTTTTGTTGTTTTTGTTTTGTTTTGTTTTGTTTTGTTTTTGAGCACCCTCTTTGTTGCATCATCTTTTTGGAACTATGATCAGCAACTATTTAATGATTGTTCTAAACGGAAACACTGTACAAAATCACAACTCGTTTCTAAGGCACAGGGGCCACGTGGTATCTATTCTTCCATATGTTCTCCGTGGTGGTTATCTATTTTTACATCGATTCTTACCAATCTCTTCATTTAAATGTTTAGAAAAGATACGTGTTACTATACTGTCATCATAGTTCAGTCTGGAGCAGTTTAATCCAGTGTATCAATCCTGTGAACACAGGTAAAATTTTAAGAAGGTAACTTCACACCTCCAGGTTACCCGAAGAAATCTCTAAAGGATTCACAGCCTTTGTAAGTAATTTGTGGGATAATCTCCAAAATAATTATCATGAGGTGTGTTAGTATGTGTCTTTTGTATCTTCAGGGCTCAAGATTAGTACATTTCCTATGAAACCAACTATTGTTGGTGCTAGCTGTATAATCGAGTCTTTAAAAAAAATTGTAGATGGAAAGCAGAATGGATAAGCTGACTGCATTTTAACGCTTCCTTTTTCTTAATAGTTTGTTTACAAATACATTACCACTATTGAAAAAGTAGAGCAGGAACCTCAGTTATTACTATTCCATGATACAGTTTAAGGTTTGTTCCACTTATGATAGTAGCTTGAATTGATTTAGGTCAATTCAGCATAGGCTCAGTTAAATAGACATTGATTTGCCCAGGACGAGTAACTTTAAACCCATTTAGAACTCAGCATTTCCTTGAGGTGCATCAGGAGAATCTGTTTCAATTTTTATTTCTTTAAAAATGATTTAGACTCTACGATGGTGAAGAACAAAGAAATGCTTTAGAGGCAAAAGGCACAGACATTTGGGTAATAACAAACTATGTAAATGTGAGCACTAAAGAAAAGGAGTGTATTGTTCCTAAGGACCCAGATACTTTAAAAATCAATGACTACTAACATTACTAACTAAAGAATTGTTTTTAAATCTGTGCTAATAGTTCACACTTATTCATTTTCATCTTAGTTTAAATTAGCACAAGTTTTATACTACAGTAAGTAACCTACTTGAACATTCTAGATTTTTAAAAAATGTTTGTTTATTATTTTTGAGAGAGAGAGAGACAGAATATGAGCAGGGGAGGGGCAGTGAGAGAGGGAAACACAGAATCTGAAGCAGGCTCCAGGCTCTGAGCTGTCAGCACAGAGCCTGAAATGGGGCTTGATCTCATCATGACCTGAGTCAAAGCCAGACGCTTAACCAACTGAGCCACTCAGGCATCCCTGAAAACTCTAGATTTAAAAACAGAAACCACACATCCTGGTCTTTCTCTCCACTACTGAAATCCATCTAATAAACTTTTTAATCCATAAGAGACTGACTTTTTAAGCAAAATCCAAGTGAATCTACTCACTTTGGATTTTGAAATTCATGAGTTCTCTGTGAGCTACTAAGGTTGGATTATAGACTCTTTGAACCACAAACAATATTACTCATTTTTCAGGCTCATGCAAGATCTAGCATTGGGCATAGTAAACCAAACTGGGGGCTTGAGAGTGACATTCAAGAGCATGTGCTTTGATTAGGCAAATCTGGGCTGAGTCTTAGGTGATCTTCTGGCTCTGTGACTTTGACCATGTTACTTAACCTCTCTGAGACTCTTCTTTCACTATAGTAAATATAAATAGTATATTATTTATGCATTTGGGGGGAAGTAAATGAGTACAGAATACATATGAAACCATGCAGCAATGTACCCAACACATTATATGTACTTAAAAAATGTTATCTATTATTATTGTTATTTGGAACTCAATTGAATAGAACTGAATCTCATTTAAACCACTCAAGTGTAAAGCATAGTTAAGGTTAGGATATGACACAATCTAATTAGCTATGAGAAGCCATCTGTGTTTAATATATTTGGACCTATGAAAAGGAGCCAAGAGTTATTTTAATATTTCTATACAGCCAACATTTTTATTTTTGAATTAAAAAACTAAGATTTAGAACTCACTGCACAAGGCTCAGATTTCTGAATCTTGCTGGAAAAGTGAGTAATCAAGATCTACTACATGGCAATGCAACATCTGGGCCCTTCAGATAATTTTAATTTCAAGTTAAGCTCAAACGAATCACTATTGAGTGACACCGAGAGCTTCACTAGCAGTCTTCCTACTACCAACATACTAAAACCTCACCCCATCACTAGGTATTCAGAATATGGTTTTTGCCGTGTGACGTTTATTTGCCAACTTTCATAAACTTGTTCCTTCCACCTGCTTCTTGAGTGTAAGCTTAATCCCCTTAGGATAAAGGAGATAGGGTGTGTTTTAAAAGATTCAGTCACTGTAAAAGTTTCATTAGAAATTGCTATTCAGACAAACAATTTCCCCATTCTATGTGTAGGACTTAAGACTTCCAGACAAAGAAATGGGTTTCTATTGTACAGAATAAGTGCAGAACACGGGTGCATTGTGTCACTGGACTTTGTTTTGTACAGCCATCTGAGTGAGAACCCTGAAGCTGAACCCCAAAAGGATAATTAAAAAAAAATCAATCACAAAAGTGAAAGAAAAACGACCTACTAAGAATTTCTTTTTCACTCTGTATAACTATTTAGCTAAAACAGTTGATTAACACTGTTCTTTATACATTATCATCAATAATTTTAACTATACCCATTCCCAAAATGACTATGTAGTTCACCTAAAAATATTTTGTATTTCCAAAAATAATGTTCAAAAACAAATTCCAAGAGAAAACAATTGAGTTAGAATGTTCTGTCGATCATTTGGCAAGAAAATCAATCGAAAATGTACAGTGCCAGGTAGATTTCTGCTGGCTATCACCGAAAAGCAGACTGAAATAATAGCCACTTCAAAATGGAGTGATGTCAAGATAGTTTAAACACCACCAATTACTTGCCATATGGACTATATCCCCTCAGCTCTTGGAGTATTTAGAAAGTATTCAGAATTAATAAGCACTGCTGTCACTGTACTGTCAAGAAATGTAAACCCTTATTTATATTTCAGAGGTACTGTCGGTAAATATAAGAAAGGGTAAAGAACTATAATTCAAGGGAAAAATACATTTAAATTACATTGTCTATTGAACCTCAATGTTAGCAATGTTTTAATTGCCAACACTGGGCAAACTATGTTTTACAATAAGAAAAAAAAAACAAGGTAGCCTTCCTAATTCTTGGAAACCCACAAAGCATATCAAATAATGCATTTCTAGAATTCCCACTGCAGTGGGCACTTACACGGGCATCACTCCAGGAGCCACCATAAAGTTCAGGTCTTAAACGTTTTTAACAACTTGTGTATTAATTTCTGCCTCTGTGGAATTTCTATTAGGGATTTTTGAATATCTTTAAAAAAGTATTAATTTCTAAAATTTTATACCTGAATTTGTGTGTGTGTGTGTGTGTGTGTGTGTGCGCGCGAGCACGCACGCACACATGCTACATATGCCAATATGGATCACAGAAAACTGTAGAAAGGGGACTTTCTGCTATGGCCCAACTATTTCTTTTTTATTTCAATCTATTTTGTGTAGTTTTAGGAGACAGAACCAGAACCAGAATTATTCATTTAATATTTATTGTCTACTAAGTACCAGCATACCCTACACTGAGAAAGCTAGCACATAAACGAATACTTATAAAGCTATATGATATACAAAAGATTTACAAAGAGCGACAAGAAAATAAGAGTTAAAAGCAGACATTAAGAGAAGCTAGATTTAGGCTCAATGTTAAAAAGAACCTTCTAACTGTCAGAGCCACCAAAAAAAGAATTGTCTCTTGAGATAATGAGATTCACAACACTTTAAGTCTAAACAGAAGACAGATCATGTATCAGAAATACTATACAGAAGATTCACATATATCTCTAAAAGTTGAGAGTAGTTGACCGCTATAGTTCCTTCTAAAGCTCATATTTTGTTCTTTTTAAAAAGAATGGGTATGATTTTCTAATACTTCTATTGTGATATATATTATAGTGAGCATTGTAATTTCATGTGTCTAAGATGAGAGTATAAAATGTTGGAAAATGGAAATTATAAGAGTATAAATAAGAAGTTTCATGAGAACCAATCATTTGGACATCTATTAGCTATGGATAATTCCTTATGATATGGAAGTTGATAATGTGAATATTTCATAAATTATACAGCATATTTTCCTTCACTTTTAAAGATAATATTATAAGAATTGTGAATATGCTATATGAGTTATATTCTAAGACTGGTGGTTAGATCCAAAATAATTAATCTTTCTTTATTCTTCTTTAAAGCCATGAGCATGCATTTACGTTTAATACAAATCCAGGCAGACATATGAAGATATTATATGTATATTTCAGGCCTACTAACAACACAATATAGTATTTTCCTCGACTTTCTTTTTTCCATTTCTAATGAATTTTTAGGTTCTTTCATCTATAACTCTTTTCCTTACTCAAAGTATTTCAAAGCATATGGTCCCTAAGATTTCTAATTCGGGGTAACACAGGCAGCAATTTAAGCTTCCTCTCTTTCCTCTACGTGTCATGCAGCCTTCTACTACAAAGAAAGGACTAATACTAAGTCTTATATTATCAATTACAATACCTAACTCCAGTAATCATCAGAGTCTTAGGATCTGATGAAAAACTACACCCCCATCAAAAGCTAAGAATATAAATTTTGCCCTATAACTCATCTCAGGTAACGAATCTGATTCTTGGTTTGCTAACTATATTTCTAGGGGTAAAGGTTTAGTATATAGTAAGCTCCTGCTATATTTGATCATACCTTTCAATGTTTTACTTGTTTATATTTCAGGGACTTATATATAAAAAGAAAAATGCTCCCTAAATCTGTTTTGTCTAAAAGAGTTATTATAAAAAAAAATTTCAAGGGGCGCCTGGGTGGCTCAGTCTGTTGAGCATCTGACTCTTGATTTCAGCTTAGGACATGATCTTACAGTTGTGGGATCAAGCCCTGCATTGGGCTCCACGCTGAGCATGGAGTGCGCCTGAGACCCTCTTTCCCTCTCTCTCTCTGCCCCTCCCTCCCTGCCTCCCTCTCTCTCAAAAACAAAATTCTATAAAAAATAAGGATGCATTGCAGGAAGTCACAAAAATCCAGAGGCTGAAAGGTCTGGACAGGTAATATCAGTTGAGGAGAGAACATGACTGCAGATACCTGTGTCAGATGGGGGTGCAGGTGACGAGGATACTTTAAAAACTGCAGAATATATGCTCAGATTAGAGTGGCAACTGTGACCTTCCTCAGACCACCAATGTGACCAAAACATCCAATTACAAAGAAAAAACCCAACTCTGGATTTTTATGGGATATATCGAAAATTTTCATGTTAGTAAAACCAAAAGAACATCAACAAACACCAATAGCCAGTGGATCAATTTGTGACCTTTGGTTTAATGCAAATCTATGAATGAACAGAATATTTGATATCAGAACTATTTCAGGATACCTCAGTATTCATTGTCACTTTAGCTACAATTCATTTACCTAAATATGGTATTAACTGCTGTAGCTAATGCGTATATAGCACCTAATAATATATCACAGAATGAAATATATCTCCATATCTACCTATATGCCTACATGCCTACCTACCCACCTAATCTTCATAACCCTGCAAGTCATCACTATTCCTGTCCCTCTCTGTGGCTGAAGAAGCCAAGAAAGGAAGGGAAATGACCTGCCCAAAGTCAAAAAGCTAGTAGGTAGCAGGGTAGGAGTCAATCCTCAGGCTTTGTCTCCAGAATCTACTACACTGTTTGAACTGCAAATATCTATGATGTGAGCTAAATACATAAACTACCTACCCCAAAATGACTTATCTTCTGGCAAATATATTTTTGCCACTTATGAATGAATAAGGTAGTCTGGAAAATATAGATTCCAAAATGCTGAAACCTTTGGACAATTTGGAAGGTTCATTGTAATATTTGACACTAAAAGTATCCCAGAAAATCCTGGGCACATGATTAGTAGAAGCTGTTACAAATCCAACCTATTTTCTGTAGCCCTGTTGCCAAATATCAGCAGTTATCTACTCAGCACTCCGTTTGCCTAACAGTCTATTCACTTATGGCACATTCTCTTCTCGCTAATAGTTTTTCTCACCTCTGTTAAAGAAAAAAATAAAAATATTAGTTGTAAGAAGTTTCTAAATACAAGGTTTTTTTTTTATTATAATAATGATTACTCTGCCAAAAGCAACGGAAAACAATCCATATGTTTAATGATTTGCCATTAGTTTAATGTTCATTGACTTGCAAAATAGTTTTTTTAATTTCCAAGTATTGTTTGTAGCTTACTTGGACGTGACTCTTGGTGTATTTCAAATAAGGGATAAACTTTAAAACAGCTCTAGTCTTTAAGGGACTCTGGTAACCTACCCAGGTAATTAATTCCCTAGATTAGTAATAGACCAGTTCTAAAGATAAAATTCCCAGCTTGGATCAGTGACATTTCTGCTTCTGCCATCTCATTTCCCATTTCGATTTAGGTTTCTATTTGAATACAGGAATCACAACTTTCATGCAGATTACATCAAAGTTGGAAGTAGAAGCTTCTTGACTTTGTTTCCATGAATCTTCTCAGGAAGAGCAAAAGGAAAACAAGAATGCCACTGGCCTGATCCAGGGACCTATCCCTTACGAGAAATGCCTGCCAAAAACCATTTGTAAGTGGAAGAAAATAAGTATATTAGTGGATGAAATCTGAAAAATCTTACCTAGACCTAAATCTCCATAGTAACTCCGAGGGCCTCAAAATGAGCAGTTTATAAAATCTCTGTATGATAGCATGATTTAAAACGAAACTAAAGTATCTTGCTTATTAAGATAAGGTCTATAAATAATGCTAATAAAGGCTAATAATATGTATTGTGAAAGGAATAAATAAAAATGGTTCAATGTATAAGTAGACTTACTTTTAGATTGACAACTTTGTGAGGACAGAGACCATGTATATTTTCTTCATTTTTATGTATCTTGAACTAATACGGTGTTGACGCATAAAATATTTGTTGAGTGACTGTCTAAATACACAAAATAATTCTTCCATCAACATTGCTTAAAGAATTGCTAGCACATAATCCGCCCAATACACCTTTTAAAAGGGAATCTAAGTTAGAATGGCTCTGAACGGCCAAGGAAGCCTAATAAAAAAAGTACAAAAATAATCAACAGGAGCAGTCCATCAATCAGAGGAGGTCTGATCATGATTAAATAAGAGCATTTAAAAAACCTCAAATTTCCGTTCATAAGTAGAATTTAAAGCAGCTGTTCAGCACTAGCACAATGTCTGCCCTAAGAATTTAAAAAAAGAAAAAAAAAAGAAGGGAAAAAAAAAAAAAGCAAATCATGGCAGCAGTGAAACTATTGCTCTAAGACTTCAAAGTTGATATGACCTTTAAAAAAAAAAAAGCTAAAAATACAAAGGGACAATTTTACATTTTCATATTGCACTGCAGACAAAAAGAATCTGGTATTACAATGTTGGGGCCTCTGTTTTTAACATGAAGCAGAGGTGTTTCCCTTAGAAGCAAAGGTCTTAGGGGACATGTCTGTCACAGCAGTTATTTTCTGTCTCACTTGTTGGCAAACTTACATTTCAAAACAACAACAAAAACGAGCCTCCCCAGCTCCCTGTAAACCAAGGAGGTAGAAACAAAAAATATTTCAAAGCAAGAAAGCAAACAGACTGTGAGGACTGAAACTCAGACCAAAGGCATCTGCTCTCCAACTCACACTCCCCACAACCACCCAGCCTTCTTACAATCTTACAGATTTTCCTAAGAGATGTTGCCATTTTAGCTTTGTTTTTCCCTAAGTTCTGGCAATACCCATCACTGCAGGCAAGGCAGCAAAGCCACTAGCAGAATCCAAACCGGAAAACAGAAAAGCTGTTCTGTCTTTTCTTCCCCGCCACTCCATTACTAATTTATTTTTTTTTTCCAAAGTAAAGCTCCTTCCTTCTATCCAAAGCGGCAATCACTAACTTCCAGCATATAACAATTATTTCATTAAGGGCAAAGAATACAGAAATTATTACAATATGCAGAGCTACGAAACGGACTGGTCGACATACTGGACAATTTCCCCATGGGCTCCCACTTTTCTCAGAGAGAAATAATACTATAAACCAGCTAGTGTGTTCCTCCTTAAAAAAAGAGGACCAAAGCAATCTTTGTTTTCACTCCTTTCTGGTATACCTCCTCCTGAATCCCACCCAATGTGGTGGTTGCCAACACAGCTTCCTGTTCAGTCTTGACAGAAAGAAAGAAAGAAAGAGAGAAAGAGAGAAAGAAAGAAAGAAAGGGAGGGAGAGAGAGAGAGAGAGAGAGGGAGGGAGAGGGAGGAAGGGAGGGAGGGAGGGAGGAAGGAAGGTCTAATACCATGATTATCAACATATCATTGAGAATACAAAAATATTATTAAGATTCTTCAAAAGATACTGTTTTCGAAATTCTACCCACACCTAGTGCTTATATTTTTCCCATTTAAATTTAGAATTAACATCCCAGAAAATAAACACATGGTTTTGTGTCAAAAAAGTATCTCTATGATTACAATGAGAACAGGAAACCTTCTCCTGCATTCATGGGTCACTTGTACCTTACATATATTTCTATAATTTACTACATTTAGCTTCCTATGTATAGCTGAAGTTCAAACTTCAGTCTTTACAGGATAATATTTATCCTACAGATAAATGATAGTTTCCACAAATTTCATATGTAACATGTGTCACATATACCCTGTATTAAAAATATAGAAGTTCAACTGCCATTACATCTGTATTGTTTGAAAATTTAATCCAATTTAAAAGTATTTCATAAGTGCTGAAATTGTGCCTGGTATAAGGAAATAAAGATGAATGATTCTTAGCTGATGCACTCACAATCTAGTAACATCACAATCTAGTGAGGAGACACAATTGTGGGAAAACTCTATAAACAGAGGTGGAAAGCAGATCCTATGGAAGTCACGGAGGGAATACATAATTCTCTCAGTCAGTCAAAGCAGGATTCAAAAAGCAGACAACACCCCAAGGGAAACTGAAAGAATGAGGTTATACCAAAGCAACAACAAATGCACGGAACTGAAAGAAGTATAGAATGATACAGAGTGGCTAGAGACAAAGGTACAAGATGGGAATCGATAGATTTAGTGGCTAGACAAATAGGATGATAAACAGGTCAGATTCAGGTTTGTATATTTAATAAATCCCTTGAATACCAAGACTATGTTTAACACCGGAGCCTGAGGATGCTGCAGAGTTATAAGTTATTAAATTAAGAAGCGCCATGACCAAAAGATACATTAACATAAAGCCCACCATCCAATTCTGCACCAAACATAAAAACCAAAACTTTTCCACTGCCTACAGAATAACAGCCAATCCTGTAGTTTGGGGCCCTCCATAGCCTGTCCTCAGTTTACCTACTATATACCCTGTATCTCGGTCTCACAAGATTCTTACCATATACAAAGTTGAGCATAATTATATGTTTGGCATGCCAACGCTCAGGCCTTTCAATCCCATGCCAGGTGCTCCCAGAGTGTATACAACATCCAGGACCTAGTTCAAAACCAGCACCTTTATATAGTCTTCTTTCATCACCACATTTGAATGTGTTTTTCTCTTCTTTGAACTCCCCCACATTTTGTATCTATTGTAGTTATTATATTATATATAGTCCTGTGATGTTTACATGAACTTTTCTACTGCCCAAATGAAGGCTGTTACAGGAAGATTTTTCCGCCAAATGTTGCTTTAAAAAGTTTTGCATTTAGTAAATGTTCAAGGAGTATATTTTTATTTTTTTAAATGTTTGTTTATTTACCTTTGAGAGAGAGAGAAAGAAAGAGAGAGAGCTCACAAGCAGGGGAGGTGCAGAGAGAGAGAGAGAGAGGGAGGGAGACATAGAATCCAAAGCAGACTCCAGGCTCTGAGCTGTAGGTACAGAGCCTTATGCGGGGCTCAAACCTCCAAACGGGGAGATCATGACCTGAGCCAAAGTTGGACCTTTAACTGATGGAGCCACCAAAGAGCCCCTCAATGAGTATTTATTGAATTGTACCAAGATAAATTATTTACGCAGTTTTGTTACTTATCTAAATGACCTTAAAAGTTTATAAAGGTAACAGAAATATCAAAAAAAAAAAAAAAAAAAAAGGATATGAAGTTAACATCAGAGATAAAGCATTCTTTCCTTCACATGAGACATATTTTATGGTCACTACTCCCTTAGCCTATGTAGTTTTTGTTGTATGCCTTCCTGATTTTTTTTTTTACCCAAGAATTATACAAGCAGACATGTAGTATAAAATAATTGAAGCTAAATCTACAATTCTTATATAACTTGACAAATTAAGGTGAAATTTTAGTGAAAATATCAAAAATGCTGAGGTAATGTTTTCTTCTCTTTCTACCAGCTATTCCTCAGTGATGAGTATACACATTTAAATCAAGTGCAATGGAGAAATATTACAACATTTTTAAGGTCTATTACTTGTAATCTATCGATATCCTGGTCTTCCACTTGTTTTTATTTATGTTTATTTTGATAAGGGAGGAAGGGCCAAGAGAGGGAGAAAGAGAATCCCAAGCTGGCTCTGCACTGTCACTGCAGAGCTTGACATGGGGCTTCATCTGACCAACCCTGAGATCATGACTTGAGCCCAAATCAAGAGCGGGGCACTTAACTGACTGAGTCACCAGGTATCTAGTATCCTTTTAATTGTTATAATCTTTAGAGAATAAAGTAATATTTGCTAAAATGTTGACTATAAGGGAAAGAAAGCTTGAAAAATAAGTATCATGGCATTCACAGAAAGAATATAGCAGGGAAATCTTTTAGATATTTAAATTATTACTATTAATTTCAGGGAATCTAATAATTGGTAGTTCAACATGGTCAACCCAGCAAAAGCTAGGTTAAGCTTATATACTTAATTCCAAATAGATTTAATTTTAAATTTCTTTTACTCTTGTATCATGAAATAGTTTAACAAAAAATCCAAGTCATGGTTATTTCTCACGTGTTATGCCAATAAATGATCACTAATTATCACAATGAATTTTTGCAATTATCATAGCTATACACTGTTTTCATGATATAGGCACAAACCACAGTTATGACTTCATACATTAGCACAATACTTTGGCTCTCTAATACGGGTAAAATTTAAATGGAATTTCTCTCACACACCAAAAATGCATACAATGCCTTGATAATTCTACGTGCTATGTATTCGAATTAATTTACTGAATAGATTAAATATCAGGGGAGAGTGAGTGGTGCACCTGTGTGACTTTTTGTATCTCCTTAATATTCAAATTATAGTAAAATGGTTCATAGTTGGTCCCTGACATGATATTCTGTAATATTTTACTCATATAACAAAAAAAAAACTTTCAAATGTTTAAGAAAGCAAGTAGTAAGTTAGTAATAGGTGCCAGTAAAAGTATTTTTGAAATAAAAGTTCTGAAAATTCTGTCTCAAGGTCCAGTGATATATGAAGATAAATAATGAAGCAAATGGTGAGTATCAATTAGTATGTAGAAAACTGATTACAACGCTGTTTTTAAATTTTGAGCACTTTATAACCACAGTACAGTATTTCAAGGTGAATATTTAATCCCATAAAGGACCTTACCAAAATATATGTTTGAAAGCCTTCTTAGGAAGGAATGGAAAACTTATTTGTTTATCCCACTTTTCCTATAAATAAATGCATCTCAGAAATGACAACTGTGATACTGGTATATGTTGCCCTGACAATATTATATATACTACTTTTTTCATTTAATATAACAATCTGTGGTTAAAGATGATAATTAAAATACCTCACTAGGGAGTATAGCAAGGCACCAACCAAGCCTAATGGATACTGGCTATCAGTAACCAATGTAGCCATACTGGTTACAGCTGCTGCATATCAGCCCTATAGGCTACTCATGAGAATACAGGCTCAGTATGGGTATATAACTTGCCATCTATAATATATAACATGTACGGTATATAGTTTTCTACATCCACAATCAGTGTGTTATTTCTACAACACTAGGATGACATGATATTTAAATTAAAAACTAACTTATACTATTTACATTAATATTTTTATAGTATTGGATTTGGGTGACTCAAGAGTGGTATTCCTCACCCTCACATTTATACATTCTCTTTAGATAGGCATTTTCACTACCGTATTCTGTAGGACATCTTCCAAGAAGTAAATCAATATTGTAAGAAAGTTTCTCTCACCAAATAAATTAAGAGAAAGCTGGATTAAATGAGTTTTTATTCTTTTCTTTACTAAAGGACTTGTCAGAGCCTCTAATATATGCACTAGGAAGACAGGAAATAAAGCAAGCTGTGTTTTTTTTTCTTTCTTCTTTCCTTTTTTTTTTGTTTTTTGTTTTTTGACAAGGAATCATCTACATGGGAAAAGGAAATATTATAAAGATACAGAATCTTAATTCATAGGTTTAATCTACCTTTAATCAATGTTTCAACAAAGACAGCTAAACATGGGTTATGTTCAGTATATTCAAAATTTTATAATTTTTTCCATAGCACTTTGTTTCTTTGCTTTAAAGCATTACTATATCCATGTTGTACTATCAAAAGAAGCATCATTTTGATGATAGATTTGAGTGATTTTTTTTTATAGTAGTAAAGAATGTATGGGTAAGGTTGCCCATGAGTTCTATTTGTCAGAGAACAGTTTTGAAAAACCTGGATTAAAAGGTTCACCAGTTTCAGGAGAGAGTGAGATGCCAAGAAATCTGTCTCAAAAGGACTTGAAACAGATCTGCATTAGTGAAGAGGATAAAGAACTTTTTGTTATATGCCAGGAAAGACCCCATGATCCTTATCTATTATCTTCAGTATCAACATGAAAAAGAAACAAAGAATCTGGTTAATATAAATAAAACAAAGTTTGAAGTATCATAATTAATTTTAAAGCATGATTTTAAAAACTAGACCTTCCCCGATTTATTTTTTAAAAGGATTGTAGTCTGGACTACATTTATCAGTTTTATCGAAAATTCTTATAAATTAGCAGGGTCCCTTTCACTGCCCCTAACCGTTATATAGTAACGATTCAAATTCACCTCCCATTGGCTGCATAACCTCTTTGGGAGAGAATCTGGGTTCTGTGAGAACTTCTGCATGTGAGGCAGGTAGGGGTAGCCTTTCCACGGGAAGCATGTCACTTCTGTGAAGAATCCATGGTATTTTAATAAAGGCACTCCCTCTCATTTTTCATCACTTTCCTTATTTGTCTCCAAGTTGGCACCTCGCTCTCCTCTTTTTCTCCTGCTTTCTCAATCTCGCTCTTGCCCTCTTCTATCTTCCTTTATATACATGCATGCATGCATACATACATACATACATACCTACATACAGGTGGGGTTACAAGACCAAAAGTCTGGAGAGTGAATACTTTTCATAATTAGTAGAAAATACTTCGCTTTATTAAAATGATGGTGATCACTACAAATAGCTCTTCTAATTTTCTTGTTTCACCTCACAAGCTATATAATACCTACAAATCACTCTTCGTCACTGTTTAATGACCAGCTGTATTGTCTATATTTTGTTCCAAAGGAGAAAAAATAAACTATGATGTAAAAAAAAATCTATCTCTGACAAATGTGCAAGACAGTAAGTACTTCTGTTTGATTTCATTTGATCTTGAAGAACTCTTGGTAAGTCTGCCATACATGGCTCGTACTGTAAAAGTCTTGAGTAAAACTAAACTCTATTTACATTTTTTTAAGTGTGTTGTTATCATGTGTTCTATAAAACGCAGGGATCCTCGCAAACTCACAAATAAGCTCGCCTTGAAATTCATTGAGTCTGTCTCCAAAAGGGTATTACATTTTCCAGAACCCAAAAGACGTGCCCATTAAATGGTGTGAAATGCACTCCACAGCAGCAATGAACCCTGGAGAAGACGGAACCAGGGCTTCTAACAGTCATGGAGCTGCCCACTGAAAATCCGTTGGGCAGATGAGGAAGGACACAGCAATGTAGCATGACTCCCAGGAGAAACAGGTAACCAGACCTGAAGGGAAATCAGATCAGCCTCCAAACTAGTGAAGCCAAGAAGTCTGAGTAGAGCCAGACGCCAAGAACACAGGACCCGCAGCAAGTTCAAGCAACCAAGAAACCTGCGATCTCAGAGACTCATTATCTATTAGCAGAAGACCTCTGGGAGACAGAAGTGTGGATTTTCCTTTCTGGCCTTAACGGTACTTGTGTGAGGTCAAGGAATTTTATGGGAAGTGACAAGCCACACTTTAACTGAAATAGAACTCTTTAATATTAAAGCCCCACAAACTGACATTGGAAAGATGTGCAAACCTTTTCACCTTTAATCTTATTAGACAACTGAATTTCTAAACTTTTAAGTGCTTTTATGTATTTTAATTAATCTCTATGTTAAAATTGGTAAAGAAAAATGAAAATTTATTTATTATAATCCAGTACGGTTTTCCTTGATTTTTTAATATTCATTCTCTAGCCAAAACTGTCATTTACAAGTAAGGACATTAATGTTGGTTACCCTTGAGCAGAGAACAGACAGCATACTCACATGCCTGACTTTTAATAATAATAAAAGAAATTGTAGTTGTCCTTCTGACAATGATCTTTAAGCATCCTAGCTCTTTTGTTAGTAAAGTAGTAAGCAAGAGCTAATAAGTAAGAATTTGGACTCTTAAAAAGCAGGAGACCAAAAGATATATAATTATCTGTTATATAGGTATCTTAATTTCTATTACCTGCTACTATGTTAAAATTATCCATAATCAATGAGCTATCTAATTAATGCAAATAAATATAATTATTATAATTTCCAAATAAAACTTATGATTAATTAATTGGCTTTTCTGGTTATATATGTATATATTATGCATCTGTCATCTAAAACTTAAAAACAGAAAAAGTGAACATTAAAAGTGTAGTAGTGTGTCAAACAGATACTGTAGAAATTTAAAGTGAAACAATGAGCAGAGAATTTGATATTATCCTACAGACAGCAGCTGCTTAGATAATAATGACCTGCTTCCCCCCAAATATGAATTACTCTCACATTTAAATGTGTAAAATCAAACTAATACAAGATCCTATACAAATCTTACAAAACTTTGTTACACTGTGGAAACAAGCAAAAGTCGTATTAGACTATGATACACATGAAAAACAACAACAAAAAAGTCAAAAGCAAAACTACGGGTTGAAAAACTACTAAAAAGTTAATGCTGTTCCTTTATCTACTACCCTTACTTTTTTTCCCCTGATAAATACAATGTTTAAATTCTGTATTGTAGGTGAATAATATTACGCAGCCAATTAAATGCAGTGGTCCTCAAAGTACGAGTCACAGAACACACATGAGACTGGCCATTTAACAATAAAAATCCCATATAGAAAAGTGAAATTAAGACCACTGTAAAAGAAGAAGAAGAAGAAAAATATCTTTCTTAAAGCCCGAAATCCAACTGGGCATACATAAGATCACAACACAGAATATAATCAAATAGCACAAGTTGGAATAAGTACAATATTTACTTATATAACAATTTTTAATTTTTATGAATGTACATGTTTTCACCTGAGGATATCTAATATCTTTTGAAAACAATTTTTAGAACTGCTATTTTTTGAGCCCTCACACGACAGCTTGTCCTGAATCAACAGAAAACGTTATATTTAGAAAATTTGCAGTTTTAGAAAAAAAAGCACTGAAGTTTATCAGATTCTATCAATGAGCAGGATAATAACAACTTAACAGTTTCACCAAATTAAATCATTCTGTAGTGTTTTCATTTAATAAAAAGGCACAATCCACAGGCTGTTCAAAACCAAAACTTCCCTACAATTTCTCCACTCATCCTCATTCTGGCCACACAGCGTCTCTTTTCAATTCAAACGATGCATTCTAGACCTCCCTTTCTCACCCCTCACAAACCTTAGTGGAATGAAAGGCATTAAAAGTGAGTAAACAACCAATAAATGTAACTATGTTACTGAGTCATGTGGGGAGGAGGGCAACAGGCAGAAAAACTGGCTGAGTTGTCCACGTCGTTGGTAAAGCCGACTTTGTTCCATAAACTTTCCAAGAACACTGGTAGAACGCTTCATTTTTAATTCATTCAATCCCACTTAAAATTACCTGATGGCAGCAATTTGAGTAGGTTTTTTTTGCTCTCGCAAAATGCTATTTTTATTAACACATGAGGGAAAAATATAAATATGCTCAGTTTGACATTGTGACTTAATATTTTGAAGATGAAACTCGTGTAAAGTGCAAAAGTAAGTTCTGTGACTACTTATGGGGCAGGGGGATGACAGCTTAAGAAAATTTGAACGTGGGATTCTGGCACACTTACACTGTAAGAAGTAAAGGCAGGCACTTTCAGCCCTTCTAGTGAACATAGAGATGTCATCAGGACTTTGTATAAACTGAGTCCTCTTTGATAATAGAGTCTACATTCGTTGGGCACTGACGATGTCAAAAGACAGTTCTGAGTTCTCCATAACTCATGTCTTTTAATCCTCAGAAGGACCCCATGAGGTATGTACTGCCATTTCTCCACTTCACAAATGAAGAAACTGAGGCAGGCACAGACAAGTTCAACACCTTACCCAAGGGAACCCATCTTGCAAACTATGGAATCAGGCTGGCAAATTAGGTAATCTTATTCTAGAGCCCATACTCATGACCCATATGATTGCTTAGGTCTGGAAAATTCTACCTTCATATCTTCAGTGTTTACCCCTCCTAAAAAGAACTCTAACAGACACACAAGGATTAAATCAATGTGTATTCTCCCATAACACTCTGTACTTACTTCTCCACTTACATTTCTCTTGATTTATTGTAATTGCTTCCATAATGTCTGTTTCCTGCAGACTATAAGTTTGATGTGGACAAGAGCCATATGTGTCTTGTTCATCATTCAATTTCTAGAAGTTAGCACTATCTAGTATATACAAAGTATTCAATAAATATTTCATGAAGGAGTGCAGAGACTTTTAAATGACTTAAAAAAATCTGTTCTCTCTACTGCCAATAAAAAATTTCCATTAGTAATTACTAATATTGACAATTCACCATCAACAATAATAGCTAATATGTATTTAGTTTTCACTAGCCTAGGTTCAGTGCTAACTAATTTATTTACATTCCATTACTCAATACCCAAAATTTCTTTTTTTCTTTCTTTTTTTTTTTTTGTACATAAGAGGATAATGAAATTCAGAGAGGTTAAGAAACTAGCCCCATATCCCACAGCTAGTGAAATACGCCGTTAGAATCTAAACATAGGCAACTGACCCTAGAGTCTATGGTATATACTACCTCAAATTAGGGGCGATTTTCAAACTGCTAAATTCTCAGTTCAAGGAGAACTGGAAAATGTTGGTAATAAAAAAGATCTCCATTTTGTAATCTTTTAAATATATCTTAACATATCTTTATTAAATTGTAGAGTGGTAGAGTTAAAACAAGAAAGAATAAACTTTATTTGTCTCTAATTTTATTTAAAATTTACAAAATATTTTAGAATCTTTAAAAATATTACGTCTGATTTTTAATATGTGAGATGGTGAATGAGGAATGAGGAAAATTGTTGAATTTGTTTTGACTGAGGTAACTGAATTCTAGCATTTTGCATTAAGAGTGAGCATTGTACTTCTAAGTATGAATTCCAATCTGACAAAATATACAGTGCTTTTACAGTGCTACACTATTTCATAGATATTGTAATTAATATTTTTAGATTACTACCTGCAAAAAATTTGGTATTTATGGCCATCTGCAGAGTAAACTTTATGGATAAGGTGTTAATAGTTTGTTGGATTAAGGAAGCTCCATTTTCTCAACGAGTACCAAATAGCTCTCTCTGCAAGACAAGTCATTATGGCTCGGATAGTTTCTGATCACAGATTTGATCTCCTAGAAATTCTAGCCAATTAAAAAATAATCTCCATGAATTTGGTACACCAAAATTTGAACTTGATAGGTATCCACTTCTGACAAATCTAATTATAGTCGTAAGTGATTTCACAAAGGACAATGCTCTAATAACTGTCTTAAAATCTGTATCTAATCTAAATCTAATCATGAGGACACATTCAGATGAATCCAGATTGTGAGATAGTATGTGAAACAAATGTCTGGGACTCTTCAAAAATGTTGGTGTCTATGTCAAGACAAAAAAGATTGGAGGGTACTATTTACAATTAAAAGTATCCTAGAAAGATATGACAAGTAAGTGCAGTATCTGATACTTGACTTGATCCCGGATTTATAAAAAAAAAAAGAGAGAGAGAGAGCTACCAAAGGCATTAGTGGGGCAGTTAGGAAATTTAGATATGAACTATATAAAATAATATCACTGTACCGGGGTGCCTAGGTGGCTCAGGCAGTTAAGCATCTGACTCTTGATTTCAGCTCAGGTGATGATCTTGCCATTCGTGCGTTCAAGCCCCACATCGGGCTCCGTGCTGACAGTGCTGGGCCTGCTTGGGATTCTCTCTCTCTCTCCCTCTGCTCCTCCCTTGCTTGTTCTCTCTCTCTTTCTCTCAATAAATAAATAAAAACTTAAAAAATCAAAATAAAAAATAATAATAACACTGTATTAATTTTACTCTCTTGGCCATGCTAATGTTATTGTGGTTATGTTGGAAAAAGTCCTAGTTCTTAGAAGTGTCAGCCTGCAATGTGCTTGCGAATGAATCACAAAAAAGAAAGAGAAAGTAAAAGGGCCTAAAGTTAATAGCAAAACTTGGGGCGCCTGGGTGGCTCAGTCGGTTGAGTGTTCGGCTTCAGCTTGGGTCATGATCTCCCAGTCGGTGAGTTTAAGCCCCATATCGGGCTCTGTGCTGACAGCTCAGAGCCTGGAGCCTGCTTCAGATGCTGTGTCTCCCTCTCTGTCTCTGCCCCTCTCCCGCTCACATTCTGTCTCTCTCTCAAAAGTAAACATTAAAAAAAAATAGCAAAACTTGCTGAAAAGTATAAAGTATACGGATGTTCATTTTACTGCTCTCTCCACTTTTCTATAGATCTGGATTTTTTCAATAAAAAAAGAAAAAGTAACATTAAGAAAAGTTCTCTATTTGAATACTTGTGACACGTTTTAGATAATTAGGAAGTTTTCATCTGCAGCAAACGTAAAGACAGAATCTTCTGGGCTGATAAATTAGCTTTGCCATCATGATCTGTAAGTGCCTAAATGTTGTCATAAAGAGTGGTCCTAAAATAAGTATTCCTGAACCCAAACCATCAGTTTTGGTGATGATTAGGTTGGCAAAAAGTAAATAATGATACTTTTTAATGATTATTCTCCTATTGATAACACAAATTTTAAAAATCTTTTATCCTACCTTTTTTTCCTGCATTCACCACTTCCTCATATTTTTTTATTCATACTGTTGTGTACCTTCCTGTTGCCAGACAAATTAGTTACATAGTAAGTATTCGCTAGATATTTTTAAATGAACAAATCAAGATGGAAATGTTTCCATCATCACTCTGTATGTAGATGTCCTACTAACTCATATTGAAAGCATATAAAATTATCTGCTAATTTAAATCATTCAGTTAATCTGGGACGGCTTTTAAAGTTAAGTCGACCCAGAGCACCCAATGGATATTGTTGCTCAATATCTGCAGAAGCAATACCATCATGAAAGTGGACAATTAACGATAGACAGCCTTAACATGCTTCCTATGAAGGTAACAGCTGCTATGCTGTTATACCAAGCTCTAGGGACTCAAATGGGACGCTTTTCAGGTACTCGAGCAGATCCAAAAGTGTTTCCTGAGGAAAATTCTTGCTTTGTCCTTATGAACTCCTAAACCTAGAGTCAATTTAAGGACAGAAGTGGGAGTGCCCTCAATCTAGGCAAGAATACAACTCAGTCAAGAACTGATTGTTCCTCATCTCTTAGCAACAGCCTGGATGTAACAACTGTTATTTAAAGGAGATAGTTTAAGGGACATGTTAGCCTTTTCTTAGATCTCTGCCAATATCCTTTCACCAGGAAATCTACATACCTGGCAAACATTAGTTTAGCTACTTATAGAAATGCCTTCCTTCACTAAGTTAGTTATCATTCAATATTCTTTCTCTTATCTGGTCTCTACTAAAAATGGCAATGTAGAGAATGCCTTATGAATTTTCTACAATACTTCCATTGGAGACAATTTAAGGAATCATAAAACAAATCACTCTCTCGCATCAGGGTCCTGCAAAACAATTGTGATTACTGATAAAATGTTAGGCTTTTTTTTTTCTTTTTCAGAAAATGGTAATCATTAACCTTAAGACTGTCAGGTTAGAAAGAGTATTCTTAGTGAAGGTTTTAGAAAGAATTATCTTCCTTTATTTCATCCGTTTATCTATTTATGTACACACATACATTAACATATATATGGTATACATACTATAGGTCTAACATACAAAATTATAATAAATGTATACATTTTTATACAACAAACATATGTGTTATATACGTACAATATGTAAAAACAAATGGGATTCTATGACATGAATATTTTCTTTTTAATATTTTCAATCCTTTTAGGAAGCACTTGAAGTTCTAATGAATCCTGTACAAACCACTGGTTTCAATATTATTTACTAAGTACTGGATATTTATATATCAGTATATAGTCCGAAGTTATTTGCCACCTTTGCCGTATTATGTGAAATATTCTTGGAATCTTTCTCCATTATTAAGTGTAGAAATCTTACTTAATTTCTTACATAAGCAGTAAAGTGACCTAAAAAATGGGAATTATTATATCCCCATTTCACAGATAAAGAAATTATGACATGAAAAGTTTATGCAACTTGCCAGAATCACATATCTAATAATAGTGGAGTTGCAGAATAAATTAAAGCAGTCTGACTCCAAAGCCCACCCATAAGTAAAGTTGAATGGTTTCTCCCTGATAAGGTATCAAGAAATCAAAGCAACCACCAGAAGCCTCAGCCATATCTACATTTGGAAAAACACTTAAAAGATCAAAACTTAAAACAGAGACCCTCTATAGCTTCCATTCGAACCTGTATTAACATACACTATTTTAATAGTAAAAGTGAAAAATCCAATAGAACCAGAAAAGGTTCATCTCCATTCCCAAATGCCTTACTGTCCCCAGGAATCTTCAGTCCTTTTATAGTCACATTATTTTACCATAACTGATTGAGTTCTCTTCTCAAATTCACCAACACCTGGTCCACTACCCTACAAAAGCAGTATGTCATGACTACACGTTATTTCAAAGGATTAATATCATACTATCATTATTTACCAGTTCCTTGCAAGGTTTTCCATATTAATTTCACCACTGAAGATGTGAAAACTGACATATTTAAAAATTATTATAAGGAGGTACCCTGCCCATTAAGAGAGCAAAACTGGGGCACCTGGGTGGCTCAGTCAGTTAAGTGTCCGACTTCAGCTTAGATCATGATCTGTGGTTCTTGAGTTCAAGCCCCATATCAGGCTCTGTGCTGACAGCTCAGAGCCTGGAGCCTGCTTCAGATTCTGTGTCTCCCTCTCACCCCACTCATGCTCTGTCTCTCTTTCTGTCTCTCTCTCTCTCTCTTAAAAATAAATAAACCATTAAGAAAATAAAAGATATAGCAAACTAATCAGATAAACTTTCTGAGCAAAGATACCGCTTGCCCATAAGGACACTATTTCAATAGGAAGTCCCCCATAAAGCACTTAAGAAAGAGATATTTGAGAGATTTTACATAGCTATACTTTTCACAGTAAAGGAATTTAAACATCTACAATATACACTGGAAATTGGTATCTCTCAGAAACAGTTTCAAGAAGGCTTTACCAAGAAACCCTTTATGTCACTGTCCACATATCTGGCTACCCTTCCTCCAGCCCATCACATTGTGCGATGAATGAATGAATGAATGAATTCAGATAGGAGAGATCAGAGATTTGTATCACAATCATTGTCTATTATGTGTATATAGTTTCTAAATTTTTATAATAATTATTCAGCAACTAAAATAATACCCAACATATTATGTATTTGAAATACATTTGTTGAATGAATGCAGACTTTTCTGCCACTTAAATAATAGATCATAAAGTTCTGGAAGCACTTTTTGATCTAGGTCAATACTATAATTTGATGGCTGAGTGAGGTCTCTGGAGCTAGACTGTTTGGGTTTATATCCCAACTCTGCCATTTATTACCTGAGAATTTAGGCAACTCTCTTTCTTTCAGTTTCTTCTTTGTGGAAAAGGGAGAACAAATGAGATTTCTGTGAGGCTAAGGCTGGCACGGCAGAAGTACATACTGAATGTCATTGCTATCTTTATATCTATCTCTATTAGTGTATCTCTATCTGTACAGAGATAGAGCTTGGATCGCATCTTGTGGGTCAATTTTAGAAACTGTGTGTAGTATCAGCTGGGATGCAAAAGGGGAAGGTATTCCTAGCCAGCCACAAACTTCGTTAAACCCAGCGGAGAAATGACAGATACACATGGTGGCATTTCAAAAGGTAAATATAATTGTCCTTTTAAACATATAATCTCTAAAATAACCCATACAATCCTTAAGCAAACATCTTCCTTTCTATTATAACTCCAAGAAAATTTGAAGAAACTGACAGAATTCATTGGGTAGATAATATAAAGATCTGTGCAAGTCAGTGTTACTACCAAGGCTTTCCCAAAAGCGATAAAACATCACCTTCTTATAGAAGAAAGCTTAAAAAGGAGGACAGTTAATAAACACCTAACTCTTTCTGATTCACTGCTGTCCTACTGAGTGATGAACTCCTAGAATCCAGATACACATAGAAGTTTTAATATTCTTCCCTCCATGGAAAGGAATAAAACTGTGGTGTCCCATGAAAGTGTAATGTGAGCCACAAATAGGAGTCACGCAGTGTAATTTGAAATTTTCCAGTTGAGACATTAAAAAGTGAAAATAAACAGGTGAAAATAACTGTCACAACATATTTTATTTAAGTCTATATAGTGAAATATTGTCATTTCAAAACATAATATTTCTGAGAAATCTTAGTAAGATATTTTACATCCTTTCTTTCCAACTCAGTCTTTAAAATCCAGTGTGTTTTTTATACTTATAGCAATTTGAATTAAAACCAGCTACATTTCTAGTTCCTAAGTGTCATGTGGCTAGTGGCTACCATATTGGAAAGCACAGCTAGAGATGGATTCTAAGAGCATTTCGCCAAACGTTTTTCCTAAATCACATATTTCTTTATCAAAAATGAAAAAGCAATTTATCATTGGTAAACACCACAACCTAGACAAATCAATAATGGCACACATTCTAATAGCTCGATTTTCCTAATATTTAGAAATGCAAATATATTTCAGCTAAGGGAAATAAAATAGGTCAAATTATTTAGTCAAAATGTTGTTTTCGTTTACTCTGTGCTAAGTAACAGTCTATTATAGGTTTCACCTACTACTCCATAAATCCAAAAACTTCTAGTATATAATACTTGCCAATATCCATTTATTGAGAACTTCTCCCATACCTTGAAGGTAAATGAAACAGGTCAAATAATTAGACTTTGCTTATAATCTGCTATCTATAGAATAGTTTTCCCTTACTGAACTAGTGATGAAACAGCACTGGTCTGATTTAATACTATAAATTCAGAACAAATGGGAAAGCATTAAATTCAGAAGTGCTTCTGGACCATTAACTCCCATGCTGATTTGACATGCACCATAGTATTCAGGCAACAGACTCAGGAATATAACCTACTTCTAAAGCAAACAGTATTTTATCTCATAACCATCTGGGGTTCTCATCCTAAGGGGTACTTATGTAGTGTTGTCTGGTATATTTTAATATCCTGAGGTGTGGAACTAAGACCCAGTTTATTAGCGAAACCCATTTTGCTAGGAAAAGAAGACTGACATAGAGGAGATTATAGAGGGAACAAAATTTTGGCTGAGGCTCTTGTTTTCATTATTTAGTTGAAGAAAATCATTGGTTATATATGCTTTCAAAACCCTACGGTTTTTCTAAGGTACCAATAAAAGTGATACCATTCATAACGTGGACAGTGGTCTCTTTCATATATTGCCTATAGTCGCAAACTTAAGTGCCAAGCAGATGGTTGAAATCTGTTTTGTATAAAATGTGTGCTTTTTTTCCCCCAACTGTGTTCTTTGTATTCATATTCAGCCTAGGTTTTAGCCATCAAAACACTGGCACTATGTCGATCATTAGCAGCATTTTAGACAACTGGCAACTAAGGTATTCACTGTTCTCCACAAAATGTTCAGCTAATATTTCCCAGATGTATAATTAAGGCAAAAGATCATCTTCTTAAATTGGTATCAGCACTTTGGATGGCTTCTGGCTTTCAACAGATTATATCAGTGGAAAACAATTTTATATCAAAAATAAAGGCTCTGTTTCTTGGATGTTTTTGTTTGCTTGTTATACGGCAGCCCATAAAAAGAAATCTATAAATTTCCCCAAGCTCCAACCCATCATCTAAGAAATAGGTAGCTAATGCAAAACTCCTCATGTTTACTTTTACTGTGAAAATCTATCATGCACTATATTTGTATAGATAACTCCCTTCTAGTTATTTAATATTTTCCTATTGTACAAATATTGCCTTACAAAGCAAAAAATTGTGTGGCTGTTTTTACTTAACAAAAAAAAATCATTCTTTTTTCATTCTCCAATAATTGTTATATAAAATAATTTTTACGACAATACACAAATAAATGAGTTTTAATTTGCATAAAGCATAGGAATATGCTAAATCAGAAAATTCATTGTTTTAATACTAGATATACTGATTCTTGCAAAAACAACTTTTAGTGTGTCATAATTCCAATATACAAAATGGGAAGAGATGAGCTTTTCGGATATTTCATTACGAGCAATGAGCAGAGGAAACTGTATTATACTGCTGCTAGTTTGGTATAAGTTACCTGGGATCAATAATCATAAGTGCATTTAATTATAGTTGAATTTACTACAAAATAAAAAAAAAGAAGTCAATAAATGTTACAGGCATTATTTCATATACTAACAACTATGTTTATCAAACAGATATATACAATTTTTCAAAGTCTGAATTCAGTGGCTTGCATTCAGAGATACTCAAATATATTTTATAAATTTTCATAAGCTTAAAATGACTCATTAGAATTAGGGGATAAATAATTTTATACTCATTTCAAAGACCATTTTATAGCTGCATGGCTGAAACCCAAAGAATTTAAATGACTTCTACATCACAAAGTTTTAATTCTTGATTTAGAAACTGTAGGAACATATGCCAACTTTGTATATCACTAAATGCTGTATTACAAAATATATTAGCAGTAAGTTGCCCAACTGGACGACTTCCAGATTTTCTTTCTTATTTAACAGTAGGATATTTGCACATTTGCCTTTGGTCCTAGTTCTAAATGTAGTTCTGGTTCAGTAAGATCCTTTTCTATTTGTTTTGTTTTGTTTTGTTTTACAACCTTTATATCTGTACCAGGAGAGTAAGCGAATAACACCAATTCTTTATTCGTAAATTAAAAGTGGCAGGAATGGAATAAAAAATTTCTCTATCACCATTATTAAGCAAAGAATTACTTTTAACAAAGGGCCAAATCCTCTGTTATCCTAAATATACAAATCTATATTTAAAACTTACAACTCGTTTGTACAAGGACTTTGTCATATCATAGCCATATTTTCAAAGTACATATAATACAGAAAGTCCTTGGATACGTTGTTAAAGATTATGTTGCTGATGGTATAACCACACTATTTTTTTTCAAGCACTGTGATTAAAAAAAAAAAACATGCAGTCCGCCGAATGTAACATATTAACAGTATGTGAAGCTTGTCCTCAGATAATATAGCTTTGTAAGTATACCTTTCATTGTTCCTCTATACCTTGCTTCATAAGGTTTAACATGTTTTTCTTGAAATTGCCAATCACTAACTAACACATATAAAATTGGTTGTCATGATCCTAATAGTTGCCAAAATTATTTTAAGAACCACCTAAAGTCTTTCTTTGGACTGTTTGTAACCTTAATGTTACCACTTTCCTGTCCAGTGTTTTCTTTACTCACATGAAGACAAAGATTGTCCGTAAGCCCCTGTGTTGTCCTGAGGCTCTACTCTCTAACCTTTTCTTTTTTATTTTTAAATCCTATACTTATAAATACTTCCAGGTCTCTGATCTAAAATGCCACTCACATGCTTTTCATATTACACCATAGTTCCCTGTTCAATTGTCCATATATAATTTATTTTTCATAATATTTATAATAGTTGAGGATGTTGATCTGATGCACCTGGGAGTTTCAACCACGGAATACATGAATCTTCTCTTTGAAACATTCAGCTTCAAAATAGTTCATAGCAAATTCGAGAACTTAAGCCTAAATAAGAATTATAGATAGCACTTAGATTTCAAACTCCTAGAATAGACTATGGTTACTTGTTCCTGCACAATACCACTCAACTGAAAGGTAAACTGAGAAATGATTCCACATGTAAAGGCTCATCATTCTTGCATCAATGCAAGAATTCTGACCACTACAGTAAGGAGGTAGGGATGTCTCAAATGGAGCTCAAGGTGATGACATTTTAAAGGTGAGAGATTTTACAAACTACCCAGCCATCTTCACATCTTGCAGATGCATACCCTAAGACCCAAAACTTCTTCTCCATCCACAGGAGAGAACTAGAACTTGAGATGTTACACCCAGCTAATAACACTCTCCACACATTCTACTTATGAAAAACCAAAATCAGTAAAGATACTGACACCTGTAAATTTCTACCAGAAAAAGAATTGTTCTGTGTTAGGGAAATACAATCCACAAAATATTGCTCATTTGATCTGTATGCCTTAGGCCTCTGACACTCGACTTTCTCGTCTCTATCCAAAATCTCAAAAATCCTCAAATTTTATTCAAGCACACCTTGAGCCACCAAACTTCTTTAATTCAAATTTTCCCTTCAATATGCACAAAATACCATCCTCAGATTTCAAAAGCTGGAAAACTATTACATATATTCTTCACATAAGTGTTAGTGGCTCACATTTATGTTTTACTTATAAAAGTCCATATATTCTGCTCCTTTACTTTGAATCTTTAAATTGCTATTAGGACCTTTTGGATATGCTTTTCTTTCTCTAAAAGAATGCTTTTAAAGCATTAAATATTCTTAAACTCATTATAGGTCAAATTGGATCCATTTTATTTTTCCAGTAATGTTAATTTTTTAGGAGCAAATATACTACCATTTTTTTATCCCATAATCCTTAGGGTTCTAAAAACAATACCTCTTCCTCTGTTTTCCATATTCTAGCTATGTTTAAGGCTGGAGGGAAATAGAAGCTCTTTCCTCAGAAATAGCATTCATTGTTATCTTTGTTTTTCTACTCCTAGGTGTTTGATTAATGGTACTTGGAATATTACATAAAAGTTTTCTTCACATCCTGATATTACAGGAGAGATGATGACCTGAATCTGGTTGTACATTTAGTTGTCACTCATTCAAAGTTGAATTAATAAATGAATCAGAAGTTGAATAGTTTGATGACCAATTAATTCCTTTCCCTACTAAAGTGTATATATTATCTAATGAATCTTCAACATAGATCTCTTATAGTGCAGATGGAAAAGAAGAGAAGGAATAAGAACGTTAATTTTATGTGACATACATATTCCTATAAACTGTTTTCAAACATATGACGAAACTCATCAACGGATAAGGAGGGGGAGCGTGAAACAAAGAGACATCAGGAAAAGAACAAAAATAAAGTCTTTGGACTTTGTAAATTATTGCCCAACAAACTCTGGCCCAGGTAAATAACACAAAGAAATAACTGCAGGCAAACAAGAAAGACCTTAACTTTGCAATCAAAATAAAAATGTTTTAGAACTTTGTCAAGCGGCCTATAGTAACTGTGAATTAAAAAAGTATAGCATAGATAAAACATTAAGTTTTTCATTTTATGTTCTCATGTGAAGGCTATTTCTCATTTTTGAAGTTTGTGCTTCTTTTTCATTACAGGGTTGTTTTATTAGATAAGTATAAAATTGTTTAAAATAACAACTCAACAGATCATATGTGAAAGTTCTACAACCACTTCCCAAACAAACTACACCCTTTGTATATTGATCCTAATTAATATATAAAAAAAAAAAGTAAAAACAAAAATACAAAAAAAAAACAAATGCAAAATCAGTAATAAAGTAAATCATTTACTAAATTTTAAAATAAATTTTGATAAAAAAATCTACCAACAAAACACTATTTAGGCCCGTCTTCTTTTACTACTAGATTAAAACAATATGTATATATATACATATATATATCAATAAGCAAAGCAGGTTAACCCTTTCCCTTCTTTTCCCAATAGTGTTCCTGAAGCCCTTAAGGAGAAGACACGTCCTTTATAATATTGCTGCTCAGTGTCCCAACTGATCTAACTCTCTTAAGCTGCCAGTATAAAAACATTATAAGGTTTTGAGGGCACTTTTTTTTTTTTGGCCCTAGACAGTGAACTTTATTTCTTCTTATTATATCTGTCCTGAGTACATCTGATTCTTAGGTTTCAATGTAACAGAAATGACTGGGATGGGTAGGGGAGGTACATGTGCATAGAACATAATAAAAGCCTATGCATGTCCACGATGAGAAATATTAAAAATGAAGCTACTAATACTTTTTTAAGAAAGATCATATTTTCTGTTTCTCAACATTTTCTTTTCTGAAAAAACACATTCTTTCAAAGATGTGAAGAGCAGAAATAGAATGCTGTTACATATGAAAGTTTCAATGGATTTGCTGCCAGCAGCTTTTCTTTATAGTGTTCCTCTTACCTACAGTATGTGTTGGCACTGGCAGGTAGCCCTAATTCGTTAGTAGCCAAATTATTTTTGTCCCTGAAGTACGAGAAATCTCCATAGCACATGAATGAGACATGGTTTACTAGTTTACACACATTTTTATAACTCCAAGAAACCAAAACTCATTCACAAATGCTTTCATTTCAGCAGAGAAGGGCTACAGAATACCAGAGATACCTACTTTGAATTCCTGTTCCCCATTCTCCACGAGAAAATGAAGAGAAAAAAAAATTTTTTAGCTTCAATTAAAAAAAAAACAACTTTGGTCCTGAATGCAAGAAAAACAAACAGCTTTCTGTTCACCACACTCTACATTTCAATAAAATCAAAATATTTCAGTGTAAGGTCTTAAGGAAAAAAAATGTCACTTAGTAATAAACCTGAATGACTCCAGATAAGAATTCATCATGACGGCACAGGAGGTTTAGATAATGTGGTTCACAACTAGCATCCACCTATTTCATGATTACCAACTCCATGTTTATACTGTGACACCATCTTCACTAAGTTATAGAGAAAAAATAGGAAGAAAAAATAAGCAACACTTAGAAATAAACATATAACACCAGTGATGATTCAGCCATAGCAAAAAAAAAAAAAAAAAAAAAAAAAAAACCTCTGAATTCTAAGGCAAGATGAAAGTAAATACAATAACACTAAAGAGCCAAGTGTCTGAAATGTTACTTAGATAAAATAAAGAGAGATTTAAAATACAACGAGACGGGTTCAGGTTTGAATTGATTTAAGGTTCAACACTGACTTCAAATGCCTATGAAGATCTACAAGCTTTTGTTTTTAATTTTCCTTCTGTCATGTTTTATGGGTAAAAGTCCTTAAACTACCTTGTAATAGATTAATTACTTTCAAGCTGGGTGACAAAGGGGCATAATGACCGGAAAATGATACAAAAGAAACAGAAGAAGCATGTTAACAAGTTTATCAACAAACCTGGGTAATTCTCATGAAGTACAGATTAAGGTTCAGTGGTTCCAAACTGGCAGCATTCAAGTTGGGTTCATATTTGGGTTTTTTGTTTTGTTTGTTTTTTTAAACCACCTGTCCTAAAACGACATTGTTTATGCTAATTATCTTTGTTTATGCCACAATTCTGTTTGTTTACCACATTCTTTTAAAATACCATATCCCTATAAACAGTTCTCACCAGAATTCTTCTAAATCTTGTTTCGGTCTGGTCCTTCTCGGCAGCCCACTGAGCAGAACGCAGCTCTACAATGAAGGCGCAAGAGCTGGGAACAACTTTGAGTCTCTGACTCCTCAGGCTCGCAAAGGCAGGGAGTACTGCTGAGGTTTTACTCTCAGGCTCCAAGGGAAAAGGATACTGAATGTGTAGAAATGCAACACCCCCCTATTGGACAAGCAGAACCATACGCCACAAGGTCTCCAGAGATGTACGAACTCTCAACTAGTAAGTGAAGGGAAGAATAGATAACGCTAAAGGGAAAGGCATGCAGTTTCCAAACTGCAGGAGAAAACACAGAAATCAGAAAGATTAACAAGTCTTCTCCTGAACCATGATCAGTTCCTGTTTAAAATGAAGGAATATGAAGCATGCTCCTATAAAGTGTCCCAAATAAACACTGTTCACTCAAGCAAGATACTAACAGTCCTTAAAATTTTTCTTTCTCTAGCAATATCATTTGGTTGTGTTCACCTACAGAGCATTCCAGCTATATATTTAACATAAATGATGATGCTATCAATCAATGAAAAGGAAACAAGGACAGAATGAATGAAGTAAGGAAGAATTTGCTATGTTTTAGTCCATTTCTTGCTCAATAGATATTTTCCACCAAAAGGACGATGTTTCATATTTTGGTTAAGTCTTTGAACATCTTTTTATCTGATTGCCAACATCTGGGTCAGACGCCTGACATATTAAATTGTATGTGAGTTAGTATAAGAGAGATATGCAGATTGGTTTATTTCCCATGCTGCTAGTTAACCTCATTGAACTTATAAATGAACAACAAATATGGGAAGAAAGCAAAAATCCATCCATTATACTTTTTCAACTAATCTATAAAAAGGGAGATGTTCAATCTACATAATACACATCGGCATTATACATATACTCATTAGGTGTTTGGAGAATTGATAGTGGGAAGAACAGACAATAAAGATCAGACTTTATCCATGAATGCAATTTTGCTCTCTAAATGCATTATGAACATAATCCTTTTGAAATCGCTTCTAATTCTATGGAGGAGTAATGTGCTGAAGTATTAGAGCTAGTCTTATTATTTGCCTCTCAGGTACGATGCATACACAGATTTTAGTTAAAAGCTCCCTAAGAACAGGTAAATACGTTACCATGTTATCTTATGCTTATTATATTTGAGAAACATAAGATAAGAAAAAAACACATCAACATGTGAAGTAATCATAATATTCACACATTTCTATATCTGTCAACCTGCTAAACACTGAGCAGTACACAGTGCCACCTGACATTTAACCCTTAATTGTTCTTGGTAATCAGTCAGATCTCCTGCTAAGTCTTCAGGACAGTACTAGAGTGTGACTGTGATAGAAGTATAGTGTGGCCAGTGTTTCAGGCAAGCTTTATTCTAACTAACATCTTAGTTGAATTAACTTGCAAATTATAGAGATAGTAATTAAAATCTATAATCAGCTGCAGACACCTTTTCCTGTATAAAGTAGCAATAAAAATAAATAAAATGAATAAAGGCATATATCAGAACATCCTAAAAATACAATATCAAACTTTCAGGTTTACAATTGCGATAAGATGACAGATGTGAACAGATGATTTTTCTTTGAGTCACACCTAGGGTTACCTCCTAACTGGAATGCACTCATCACTCATAAAGTTTCTAACTAAGCTGAACAAATCTGAATGGGTAATAAATATTTTACTACTATGGCCAAACTTTACGTAAGTCAAGTACCGCTAATGTCAGAGATATTCTTGCAGTCCGCTAATAGTAATTTTACATGGTAATTACAAATTAGCTTTTCACAGTACCTGATGTATATTTCTCTCTTCAGAAAAAAAACACTCAAAATCTTCCTAATGTCAAAAACTATTTCTTTAGTCAACACGACTACAAATAAATTTGATGGGCATATAGAGTAAATAAGTTAGATTTTTACTGCAGAAGGTTTTACTCCTGCAGTGCTCCTTTCAACATGTACAAAATAGACAGTCTGTTGTCTGTACCCGTTTTGAGAGAAGCAAAGAGGTGATACTCTAAGCTTAATTTGCTTCATCCCCCTATCTTTAATCCCAACTTTTTTCCTAGACATTATCAGACTGTCTTCTTAAGCAATCGTCTTATACTTGCTTTTTAATTAAGTCTCTACCATAAAGCAATGAGAAAGTCTAACAAGTAGCTTAGTCATAAAACTATTACATTTAATAGTAATCAAATGGGATAATATAAATATAAAGAAAATAAATAGAACACAATATTATTGATAGTATTAAAATAGGTTTTATATTCTTCAGAAGCAAGCTAAGATTGATATTTAAGGCAAATATTTTAAATATTTTCATTCTAAGGATATGAAAAAATAGAGAGTATTCTGAAAAGTAAAACCTTATGTCTCAATTTTTTTATTATCTATCACACTGTCTTCTTTTAAAAATTTTAGAAGAGTTCAAGTATTATTTCTTATGATGCTATTGCTAACATTTAGACCATGTTGCCAGTTATGTTTCCTCTAAATAGTATGATGTAAAAGACATTGCTTACAAATAATGTCTCAGAACATCCTTTGCCTATTCGCCCCCACCTGAGAATTGTGTTTTTCATTACTCATAATCGGTTATGACAGTGATGCTTAAAAATGAAAATAAATTATTTCTACTTGTTTACTTTTTAGAATCACTGTTCAATTTGTTCTACCTCCTGAACATTTTTTTTTCTGAACAATGAAACTGTTACTACTTCTGAATTATTTAACAAGTGCTTATTAGTCTGACAGCATTGACCATGCTCATTTCTAGGGCTGATGATACAGACATAACAAATCTAAATCCAAATTTTGATCCTGATATTTAAGTTTTGGCTCTCCCTTAAAGTTCAAAATAGTCTAAAGGTTTGAAGGAATCACAGAAGATGGACAGGACTCTACCAACGAAGTTAGAAAAAAGATCGCAGAGAAGTTCCAAAATATATGAACCCCAAGCCACTTGTTTATGTCCTCTAGAGCAAACTACTTTATTTCATAAAGAAACGTAAAAGTCTTCTTTTCAGATTTCTGACTAAGTTTGAGTGAATAACTCATCTATGGCAGGTAAGCAAACAGAATAAAAATTAACACTCAATGGAAATGACCTACTTATTCAATGAAACTTGCAATAGTTGAAAAGACAAAAAAAAAAAAAGCTAACTCTATGTGACATTGCAGTTACAGCAAATAGGCCTCCTTTGGAGAATATAAATATTCAATATTTAGTCTGCAATATATACTCTATGTGGGTGACTACAGATACACTCACTCGTACAAATTCAATGTAAACAAATAGTAATGAATTACTGAAATTTTTGTCTGTATTACCAATTACAACCACAGGGGAAATTATTAAGAAACTGTATATTGTATTACATTTAAAAAATTATTTTAGCTACTAATATTTCCAAATATTCTGTCTATACTAATAGCTCTATTGATTATCACTTGCTTATTTAATTAGCCAGCAAGAAAAGCATGCCTTTGGGTGACAATAAAATGAAATTCTCACCAGGAGGAAAAAAAAAAACGTTAAGAGATTTGAACATCAGAACAGTAAAGGGAAAAGTTTAGTTCAAAAGAGATAATTGAAAAAAATACAAATAAAGTTCACAGCAGGAAAGCCTGCCTATATAGAGAAATAGGTTACAGCCTGTTAATATGTAACTACCTTTTTATAAGAACAGTCTGTTAACAGGCTTACAAATCAGTCTCAGAGTTTTATTTTCAAAAAGTATATAGAGTTGAAGAGAATCATGTGCTACTCTGTGCATGCTAGAAAACTTACGGTGGTATATATATATATATATACACACACACACACACACACACACATATATATATATATACACATATATATATATGTTACAAACTGCAATACCAAGAATTAGTATGTCCCAATGTAAATAACTTCAGTATCTACATATGAAACAGGCTATATTTGCAAACAAAAGCTGACTATTTTAAAGAGTTAATACATAGAACTTTGAAAAAAAATTAATTCCAGATTGTTCAGAAAGTTCGACCATTCAATGGACATATCTTGTGAAGATGCACCCTAATTTAAAAAAAAGAAAAAGGAGGAAGAAGAGAGGAAACGAAAGAAAGAAGACAGTTTTAAAGTATACATGTTGGCTATTTTACTTTCTTCCTTGATCCGATGTTGGCTTCTTTAATATGTGACCACATTCACGCATTATTTTATTCTCAATACCCTTCCTCTCTTCCATTGCTTCACTTCTAGAATGTTTTAATCTTTGTCCTTTCTTTTTTCGTCTTTTCATATCAAATTCAGTCGTTTGAGCGATGAACAGCTTGACTTAGCATATTTTTAACCAGCTGGTCTAGCACCTAGCTTGCATTGCATAGTCAGATACAACAAATGTTTATACAGAAGGTAGCTTTCATGAAAATGAAAAAAAGCCTGGGTATCATGCATCCTGGCTTTTTTTAGCTTTTTTTTTTTAATTCACCATACAGAATACAAAGTTTGAATTCTTTTTAATGGCAAACAAAATTCTATTTATAGTTCCAAAAAATGAACTTATGCTGGGATAAGAACTCAAATTTAAAAACTGCAATGTGTACTTATAGGAACACGAAGAGGGCTAAAATTTTTTCAAAGCCCTGTTTTACTTGCAACAACATCAAATGGAAGGATATTACACATTTTCTCTAAAGAGGAACTACTTAATTACAAGTACATTTATTCTCATCATAGCAAAAGGGAAAATTATAGTAAATCAGTTTAAGACAACTAGCACAAAAAGTAGCTACTAAAACTTAGAAAGGGATCATCCCTGTTTCCCTTTTCTTGACGTTTCAAGAGTGATATACTGATACATTGCTGTGATGTTAGATTTTCTTAAAAAAAAAATCTGCTCTCTTATATCAACAAAAGGTCATGTGCTTTACTAGGCAGCTTCCAAAGTTTTACGGAAGGATCAAATAGGAACTTATAGCCTCTGTTTTAACCACCCCTGAACCCTTCTGTCACCCTAGAAATTAGGAGACAGAGATACTGAAAATGGTCACAGTCTGCACAAAAGCATTTAAAAAGGTGAAGAAGGGGAGAAAAATATCAATGAAGGAAGAAAGTAAGAGAGTGAATGAGAAAGAGAAAACCAGCGAGTGGAAGCGAGAGAGATGCTTAATGTTCATTTAATTTCCTGTTATAGGACACAACCTAAAAACATTAGCAGAAATCTCGGAGACTTTGCCAATCAGTTCCATTTGGTCCGGGCAATCACAACCCAAATCAGCTAACAAGATTGCAGAAGCACTAGCTAAAAGCTTTTCTAACAAACACGTTTTTAGGGAAGCATCTTCCAACTGATTCAGAGAGGACTGTAAAATGAGAGTTGCACTTCAATATATGAGGGGGGAAAACTGTACTCACCTTTCAAACTCCTGAGGTAAATCAGGGTCAGTGAGCATGCTGGAAAAGCACAATTTCCCTTTGTCACAGCGGCCACCTATGATCGTCTCCAACTGAACCTGTCAAGTGAGTCCAAACCTTCTAAACCAATTGATTTTCTCTCTCTCTTCCCTTCTCTTCTCTCCCTCTCTCCCTCCCTCCCTCCCTCTCTCCCTCTCTCTCAATCTTTCTCTCTCTCTCTCTCTCTCTCTCTCCCCCTCTCCCCCCCACCCTCCTCTCCCTCTCCTAGGACTCCTTGACCAGTCTCTTAAAGGGGTAGCGCACTTCCAGCAGCGGGGTCTGGCTGCTCCCCCCTCCGCGGGAGCCGCATGCTCCGGCTGCAAGGCACTAGACAACCTCAGGGTGCCTGTCCTTTCCTTTTAATTCGCTCTTCTAGACATCACCGAATGTGAGAAGTCAACTCATTTAACACGTCTCCCATACTCTCTCTCCTCTAAATAATAAGTCACACACACACACACACGCACATACACACATATACACACAAAAACGTATGATTTTTTTAATGCATTTGCTGCTGATTAAAAGAGAAATCTGTATACTAAGAGAACCACGACTAAACTGCATTTATTAACTAATTAAGCAAAAAAATTAGATGTTGGTAATATCATTTTTACACAAAGAATTGTTAGTCCTCTCACCCCTTCCTAGGCTCTCTCCGTGCGCACACGGAAACACACACACACACACACACGCACACACTCACACACAACAATCAGGCATTGTTCTGAGGGAAGAAAAGCAACTTTGACAGATTGAAATATAGCAGAGGCCCCTTCAAGGAAACCTGTAAACAACTTGTCACTCACTCTGTCGGTCTCACTGTTAGCTCGTGCTTTCCACAAAGTGGTGCGAACGTCCTGGCAACCCAACCAAAGTTTCCTCAGCTCCAAACTCCATAAAACACGGTGTGCGATGTAGAGGGCAATAGGTATCCACATGCCAAAATAATACACGTACGACGGAACAAAAACCCAAACCGCACCAGAAAGATGGTACCAACAAACTGTCCTGTCCGAGATTGCTGGGGAGGTCAGGGGTAGGAAGCGCTCCCCTGGTTGTGGGTCTCTTTAATTTCCCCTGCCCAGGCAGCCACAGATAACAAGGTGGACAAACTATGGCTTTACAGATCCTAAGCTGGCTGGCAAGGCACAGCCTCCATAGCAGTTCCAATTATCTAGATAAAAATCTGGCAGGCGAGGAAGGTAATCAGGTAATGTACCTCTGACATGAAATGACAGAGGCACATACACACACAGAGAAAGACACTTACACAGACACGCATGCAGAGATGGTGGCTGCCCCGCGCACCGCAGCATCTGGTCAGGGAGTGAGCACACACTCACCAACACGAGATAGTGTGCATTCTTCACACACACACACACACACACACATACACACTCAGTCACTCACACACGCTCTCCACTCCTACTGGGAGGGTTCATTCTGCACAAAAGGCTACATTACAGAGCCCGCCCCAATAAGGGAAAGAGAGAAAAAAAAGCCTTCCATTGTTGAGAGGGCAGGTCAGTTGATTAGATTTTCTGTGGAGAATTCCACGAGGAAATTCCCTTCAAAGCCGAAGTGATTAACTGGGGGCTATTCTGGAAATGGAGCAGACAATGGCTCAATAGTCTGCACAGCCAATGTCCAGGCTGGCACTGAACTCACTTTAAAAAAAAAATAAAAGCCAGACTCCCTGTTCTTTTCCACACATTCCCCCCCAACCCCCTCCACTCCTTCCAACTTCCCCTCCCAATTCCTTTTATTTTGCAGCTGGACAACATTAAGGGCCTTTAAAACCACAAGGGTTGACCCCATAGCAGTTTGATTAGGTACCACTTTTTTTTTTTTCTGGCGACAGGCAGACAGTAAGTTTACTTTTTTAGACATACACAATGAGACACCTTACACATACTCCAAACAGCAAAACCAATTATTAACCCTCTCATATTAATAAATGTATTCTTCATTGAAAGCTTATACATTTTTTGACAAAGTTGATAATAACTTAATAACAGGATCCCTCATTCACAGGGTATCCTAAAAATAAATGTATACATACAACAAAATCAATGTGGAATAGGATTTAAGCATGTCACTATGGAGTTAAGATACTAACAAAACACAGAGCGATGACCCACCCTGAAAAAGCTGTTCACAGGGATGTGGCAAAAATGACTTGATGCTGACATGATTTTCGTTTTCAACAGTTGGGGAAGGGGGAAGGATATTACTCACTCTTCATCCTTGTAGTTAGCCTCAAATTATTTTTTTTATTACAGCAACAACCCATTCCTACATAGCAAAATAAGCGAATTGTTGCATTCATTTTAAATAACTCTTTTTATTTAAGACCTTATAGGACCTGTATCAATCGAATGGAGTCTAATTGATAAAGTATATGAGAAATCATTTTGCATATTGTGAACAGTGGTCGTGGGAACTAGGGAACGGTAGCTGCATGGCTGCGCACACTTTAAAAAAATAGTTTTTAAAAGATTTCCTAATTAGGGTATCTTGTTTCATCTTATATCAATAGAGAAAAATGAAGAAGGAGGGAGGGTGAGTTGCAAGGGGCAAGGGGAGGTGAGATCAGGGAAGAGGAGGAGGCAGCAAGGAGAGGATGCAGAGAGAGCACAAGGAGGAGACATGGTGGCAGCATAAAGATAGAAACAAAGATAATGGCCATAAGGCGGGATGCTGAGATCCGTATGGTCCCAGCTGCTGTCTTGCTACAGCTACTACCTCTGGTTGTTTCTCTGAAACTCTAATCCAGAAGGTCACCAGAGCAGGTAAGAAAGCGAGTATGAGTTTCTGAGGCCAACTTTACTATAAACGAAAGATGCTCATATCGGAATCTTCCTTGCCTTTGGTTTTATTTTCATAGACATCTGATCTATGTATTCGTAAGTATACATACATGAAATAAACACAAAGAACATATAGGAAAATGTTAAATGGTTTGGACGTTAGTTTACAATCTCAACATGTTTCTGTAAACATTCCTAGAGCCTTTCCAAAACAAATTATTTCTTGCACAATCATCCTTGCTAAGCAAATTGACACAGACTAGGAACTAGACAGAAAATCTGCCCGATATAATAATGATTATTCTAGTAATGATACTCTGAATTAATGGAACTCCAAGCTCATAAGGAATTTTGTTCACATAGATTAGCTCATGGATCATACGCAGAACAGGAAAGAGTGAGTACTGGGATATCCTTCTTTCGCAGAGTTTAAACTTGGGCAAGAGGAATTTAAAGTCATACAACTAATTAGTGGCCCATTTGTTACTTGAAGCCAGATCTTATTTCACTTGTGACACCATAATACAGAATAAAATAACAATCCAGAATTTATAGCTGAATGAAAATCCCAAGATAGTACTTACTTTTAACAGACCTAAAGACTTTCAAATAATTGTTAATAAAATTCAATTTGATATAATCTCATTGGCACTAAGTTGGTGCTGTATTTGATAGTTGAATGGAATAAATGTTTTTAAATGTATCTCTCTAGGCTGTAAAAGTTTTCTTTCATTTGAATTCTCTATTGCACATTAGCGTTTCTGCAAGACTTCAGAATGTCAGCAAAAGAGAAAGCAATTCTAAAATGTACCTCTCAAATCCCGTTATTGGTAATAATATTGAAGGGCTGAATTGATGCAATTACTCCAATGGTTAATAGTAAATTATTATTATAAATATTTTACATTAAATATTAAAATGTTTAAATGTTAAATATGTGTTAATAACAAACACAAGATATGTGTTATGTAAATCTATATCCTTTATTAATTACCTGAAAAGTTTGTTATATATCTGATATTCTCTACAGCAGAACTAACACCCTAAGGTGATTTCACTATATTATATTAAATAGGTCTCCAGAAGGTTTCATGATATATGTAAATTGAAACACACTTTAGCATTCACTAAACGTCTATTAGCTGCTTACCAATCAATTAAGTACTACAGCCTTTTTTTAAAGTTTATTTATTAAGTAATCTCCACACCCAACGTAGGACTTGAACTTAGGACCCTAAGATCCGACTGAGCTAACCAGGCAATCCTGAAGTAAGTACTACAGCTTTAAAAGAAGAACTCAGGGAAAATTTGTTACAAATCTAATTATATATATAACTAAAATTAAAATTGTTTCATATCCAAGCCCTCTAAAGTAAATAAGGTACGAAAAGTTAAAACCAAAATAGGGGCGCCTGGATGGCTCAGTCAGTTCAATGTCCAACTTTGGCTCAGGTTATGATCTTGCAGTCCGTGAGTTCAAGCTCCACTTTGGGCTCTGTGCTGACAGCTCTGAGCCTGGAGCCTGCTTCAGATTCTGTCTCCTTCTCTCTCTACCCCTTCCCCATTTATGCTCTGTCTCTCTCTCTGGGTCTAAAAATTAAATAAAAACATTTAAAAAAGTTTAAAAAAGAAACAAAATCAAGCAAATGACCAGAAAGCACTGATTATAACTGAATAATAATTAAATTGGTAGGAAATATAAAAATATGTACAAACACAGATATACAAATAGAAATACATCTTCAGAGCAGAAGAGAGCACGGACTACAATAGAAACTCCATAAAACAAATTTTCACTGGATGAGTCTCTTTAACACTGATGAAACAGTATTATGGAGTATGGAATGAACCTGAAAAAGTATGCTTTTGAGCTCACGTTGTTTCCATTGCAAATATAAAAAGGAGATTCACACAGGCTAAGGAATTATAAGAAATGCTCGGGAAGACTGCTGGAAAATTCTCAAAGAGAATATCAGGAACTTTTAAGATCACAGACAAGTTATTTCCAAACTTAACCCTTTCCAGACAATGTTTCGAGCAAGCATTTCTAATATTTTTCATCTTATTTTATTTTATTTTTAATGTTTATTTTTTTTTTTGAGAGAGAGAGAGAGAGAGAGAGAGAGAGAGTTTGAGCAGGGAAGGGGCAGAGAGAGAGGAAATGCAGAATCTGAAGCAGGCTCCAGGCTCAGAGCTGCCAGCACAGAGCCCGATGCGTGGCTCAAATTCTCGAACCACAAGATCATGACCTGAGCCGAAGTTGGACGCTTAACTGACTGAGCCACCCAAGTGCCCCCTTTTCTTCTAATTTTAAAAAGAAGTGTTTAGTTCCTCTATTTTAGGATATAATTGTTACGCATCTTCTTTAATAACTGAAATTGCAATATGTTATCACAGGTACTAATTACATTTTGATATTTTAGAAATGTTACTATCATCAAGCTACAGCTTTCACATTTTATGGAATTTGGAAGGTTATTTTTGAGAAATAATGCTTTTAGTATTATAACCACAATAATTTTAAAGCAAATCGGTGTCAGACAATACCAACATTAAATTGACTTAATAACTTGACACAAGAGGGATTAAGAAAATGTACATCTATTTTTTCTCTGCGATGTTATTTACTTCATCCTGAAAACATTTGAAAAGAACCCATCCTCTTAAAAAAAAAAAAAAGAAAGAAAGAAAAGGAACTTCCAACCAATGTACATCGGTGAGTCATTCACCAAATGCCTGATAAGCTCACCATGACCTATCGGATATGACTTAGAGTAGACTAGAGTCTTGTGATTGGACCTCTTCAGAAAACACCTAAGAAATTCATTAGCTCATGGTTTTAAAAATACCTAAACTTTCAATTTCCCATAATTCATTTTTGCCAGGAAATTGGCAAATAATAAGAGCTTATAAATCCAAGGTTTTTGTACCCTCATACTTTCTGTATTGCAACTGATTAGTTAGAAGATGAATTTTTCTCAGATCATGTTTTTTGACCAACTAGTGTTAAGTTTTCCTTTTCACTTTGGATACTCCACGGTCACAGTTCTTTCAAAGAGAAGATGCCATTCCCAGCAGTGGTCTCCCCTGTTTGACATCATAGTATTTACCTCCTTTAGAAGAATTTAAAGTGACAAAATGGTAAGTTTTATTTTTTGAGAACTTTCAAGTATAACTGTAATGCACATAAAACAAATTATCTCATAATGTTCAAAAAAACTACATTAGATATGTAGCTGTATTATCCCAACTACAAATGAAGGAACCAAGGCTCACCAGCAAGTTAATTAATTTATCTGTGGTTCCACAACTAATAGGTTCAGAGTGGAGAACATCTAACTTAACGTCTATCCTTGAAGTTCTCAAAAGGCATCAAATGTTGATTTATCTCAATATAACCTAATAGCAATTACACATTGAGTGCGCAGGAAAGTGTTCATAAGTCTGTTTTAAGGCTAAGTGAATGTCCAAACTGTAAACAAAGTTACATAGAACGATAATTACGCCATCTTCACAAATAACTTAATATAAAAGATGGTTCTTTGTACAACAATTAAGAAGAGTTAAATAATAGTACTCTTACCCGAGTTATGGTGATGATAAATATCAGAGTTAATACTACTCTTCATCAGCTTGGCTCTTTTTAGAAAAATAATTTCTAAACATTCTCTTTCTTTTTTTTAAAGATACATTCATTTTATTTTATTTTATTTTATTTTATTTTATTTTATTTTAGAGAGAGAGCATGAGCAGGGGAGAGGAGAAAAGAGAGAGAGAGAGACAGAGAGAGACAGAGAGGGAGGCAGATAGAGAGAGAGAGAGAGAGAAAGAGAGAGAGAGAGAGAGAGAGAGAGAGAGAGAGAAAGAGAATCTGAAGCAGGCTCCACACTTAGCACAGAGTCCAATGCAAGGCTCGATCCCAGGACCCCGGGATCATGACGTGAGTGGAAACCAAGAGTGGGACACTCAACTGACTAAGCCCCTGAAGCACCCCTAAACATTCTGTTGTTCAATAGGATTATAATTTTTGGTATCCCAGAGAGAATAGAGGAGCCTATTTTGCTGGTCCCCATGTAACTACTTTGCAATGGAATTTCTGTCTTATAGAAAGAACCATTTCAGGAAGATAAGAACAACTGAACTTATACTTTCATTTTTTTGCTCATTACACAATCATCTCTCCTTGTGATAAGTGGTGGTTTCTAATAGTTTACAGTTCATGAAGATGAGAAGTACATGAAGCAAACACTCTGGGGGTAAAAATTATGACTCCTGAGTAAAAAATCCATATAACCTATTAGAATAGACGCTATATACATGGGACCATACATTAAAAGAATGCTCTTAACCATCAAACTTTCTGTATTACCATTTTCAACCTGGAAAGAAATTCAGGGAATGTACTACACTGGCATTTTACCTCGAGGCAGACCCAAAGTGAGAAGTAGTACCATAATGTTGCTACAATGTAGCTTGGGTTCTCACTTAGTAGACAATTTTTGCAAAATAGTTTAGTACACATCTTTCAGGCAAGTTTTTCCACTATAGATGTTGTATGCATTTTTGATAGTACCTAATTGGAGTAGAAATAAAATAAAACTGAGTAAAGTAGGAAAACATTTGAACATTTAGCTTCATTTTTTAAGTTAATTATGCCTTTCTATTATCCACAGTTTTCCTTTGACTGCACACTAAGTAGATGATAAATAAGTCTTATTCATAGTAAATGAAAATGTTACCTATTAACAAATTTGGCTACTTACACCAAGAGCAGCCCAGGGGAAAGAACTAGGGTTAAATTGAAAGTTAGGAGTTTGTGTTCTAAGGATAGCCTGTATTCTCTCCTTACTAGTGGCATGGTCTTACTTAAATCGTTAACATCTCAGGGAAAATGATTTTTGAAGTCCCTCTCGACTCTCAATTCTGACTCTATAATCTCTTCTTTGATAGGTAGATTTATAATGTGCAAAATTTATGATGTGCAAAATAAAATTTCCTACTATTCTGTTTTATCCCAACTGCACATCCTTTTAAAAATTGTTTTGCCACTAGTCCTTGTAGTTTATTTTAATCCTTTAAAATATGTAATAACTCAAGATTCACACATCAATATAAGATGATGAGAAAAATAAATTTTTCATTAATGAAAGTTAATGCTGCTAAATTCATTTAAGTTAAAATCACCAGGAGAAATTAACTGGACACAGGAAAGGACCATGTTTTCAAAAGAACGAATTTTATGACAAAATTCACCTCTTTGTGATTCTGAAAAATTTGTTGTACTTGAATTCTCAAGTCATAACTTTCAGTTTTTCTGATAAGTCTGATTAAAATTATTAGCATTACCTAATAACGAGAATTAAAAGCAGTTTCTTACTATATTGAACGTGTCATATGTGTGTGATGGTAGTGACGCATGGAGAAATAAACAGAAGGGATTCTACCTTTATCCAGAAATTTAAAACATCAAATGAGAAACTCAAACTACCAAGTTGAAATGGTAGAAATCTTGACAGGTAAACCGTATTCAAGAAAACCTAGCTTTTAAAATAAATTTTGTGAACTCTCTGTAGAACCCCGGCCAAATAGACTGCCTCTTTTATTTGTATTATTGTTAACAAAATGACTCACTGCCATCATTTAGAAAATAATTCAGTCAGTCTATACACAGATGAAAATGTAAGAAAACAGATATTACCAAAAGAATGCATTCATTTGATTACTCAATAAATATGTTTTGAATCATTAACTCACACTTGTAGAGTAATTATACATACACACGTGCACACACACACATCAAGATTTGATTGCTTATACTCCACATTTCATAAATGGGAAAATAAAAAGGTAATTTGATATGTGTAAACTTCTCTGAAACTGAAGAACTATTTAAGTATCAAATGATATATTAGTATTTTAAATTGCCTAACTATTAATTAACTCTAAACAAATCATGGGTCTGTAATCAGAAGCATTTATTTTAAAATCTTGCTTAAAGTCAAAGCATAGACTAAAATACTATATAAGCATTTGTAATAGGCCAGTATCCTAAGCTATCTTTAAGAACGTATATATATATATAAGTTCTTACCAACTAGAAATCTACAGTTTTTACATACATAATTTTGTTTACTTTTCAAAACAAATCTAGAGCGTCTCAGTTACTGATATCAGTTCAATGTCATAGAAAAGGTAAGTGAAATACAAGGACAAAACTTAACAAGCTTCTGAATACACAGCTTGTCAGAGGCAGAACCACAATTTCAACCCAAATCTTCGAGTTACAAACTGTATTACACAGTACAGGAGAGCTACTTCCAAAAATTATAGGCAACACGAAATAAAATGATAAAAGTACAAATTAGTGAGACAAATAAAATTCTCTGGGGAGTTAACTAATAAGTGATCTTAAAATATGATGACCATTTACTGAACTTCAAGAATTTAGAATTAGTTTGTTGGAGTTAATAAAATATAGATCACAGAATCAACTGAAAACCCCAGAAGCACTATAAGAATTCACAATTACAGTGGGGAAAAAAAGTATTATGTAGAAATCAATAGCTTTCATATATATGCTAACAGCCAGCTATTAAGAGATAATGAGGGGGAAAAAGGCCCCAAAGATCTATAACACAAAAGATAAAAGAGGCAAGAAAGAAGGTATTCATGTACAAGACCTATTTGAAGAAAGCTTTAACACATATTGAAAGACATACCATGTTCCTGGATAGGTAGCATCTAGCATCACTATCACAGAAAATATCTTTTCTTTCTAAATTAATGCTTTTAGGGGAGCCTGGGTGGTTCAGTCCGTTGAGTGTCCGACTTCGGCTCAGGTCATGATCTCGCGGTCTGTGAGTTGACAGCTCAGAGCCTGGAGCCTGCTTCACATTCTGTGTCTCCCTCTCTCTCTGCCCCCCCCAACTCATGCTCTCTGTCTCAAAATAAATAAATAAATAAATAAATAAATAAATAAATAAAATTAATGCTTTTAGTGAGTTCAAATTAAAGTACCGGCAAATGTTTAAAACACTAGATAAACTCATTCAAAAGTTAATGTGAAGCAAACAAAACAAAGGGGAATTCTAAGAAAACCTCTGAAAAAATATAAGTACTCAGATCACCATAAATTAAAATATAATACAGAATCTCAAAACTTTTTAAAAAAATATATATTGAATGGATTCAAAGACCAAAGGAACAACAACAACAAAAAGTACTGGAAAAAATCTACAAACATAGATTTAGTTTACACATTTAGTAAATGGTATAGGCAACATTCAACAAATGGTCTATGATTACCTCATGACCAATGCAAATGGGAGTATAAATTCCAAATGGATAGAGATTCAAATGTAAAGAATAAAACAAAACCAAATGAAAAGCAAATAACAAAAACAAAAAATGTAAATATACCAGAAGGGGAACATAAGCAATTTCCAATATAATCTTTGGGTAAAAGACTCTAACAATGGATCAAAATTCAGACACAATAAAATTTTTAAAAATAATAAATCCAACCATATAAACACAAAAACTTTTGAATGTTAAAAGATACCACAAAAAAACAAAAACAAAAACAAAAGACATCAGACAAGTTGGGAAAAAAATATATGCAACTGATATCAAAGGAAAGAGTGAGTCTCTATAAGCAAAAAGGTCTTTGAAATCCATAATACAAGGATCAACAATCCAATAATAAAAGAGGCAAATAATATAACTGGTTCAAAGAAAAGGAAATAGAAATGGTTCTTAAACAAAAGAAAGTTGTTCAGCATTCTTTAATACAAATAAATTTACCATGCAATGTGATAACCATTGTTTTTAAACCAATTAGCTTGACAAAAAATCAACTTTGTTGAATATTCAATGTTAAATTGTATTACTCATTCATAAACAATTTGATCTCTCCCTTGCTATACTCCAGTGTGATGGATTCTACTTCCTACCTCATTGACTTTGTGCTTTAAACAATGGAATATAGAGCTTTCTGTAAGAAAGTCTCCTTTGTCTCAACCACTTCATCTTGTTTCTGTTTTCTCCCATGAAAATAGCATATCCTAGATCAAAGCTAGTCAGCTCAGCCTTGATCTTACAATAGGAGGAGACATGGAATCAAAGGTACTCCAGTCCAGTCCAATCAAGCCAACATATGCATCTGACCCCCAGCCCTCCAGAGCCCTCATGTAACATATACAAGAAAAAAAATAATTGTAATCCATCAAAACAGGGGGATTGTTTGTTACAGAAAACCCTTACTACCATTTATTGTCTGTGACTTAAGGAAACAGGCACTCTTGCATATTACTACTAGAAATGTATATCAATATAACCTTTATGGATGGCAATTTGGAAATATCTACCAAAATTACGAAGCAAATTTCCCTTCTGGGAATTTATTAGAGATCTACTTTGACATGTGTGGAATGTTACGCATCCAAAGTTAGTCACTGTAGAACAGCATGCAATAGCAGAGGACTGGTAATTACCCAAAGGTCTATTAATTAGAGATAGAACACAATGGTATACTATACAGCTACTAAAAAAAAAAAAAAAAAAAAAAAAAACTAACTATGCACTGAATCACAAAAAAAGATCTTCAGTAAATTGGTGACATATATTAAGGTCAAAAGCAAGATACATCAGAGAACTGAGCACAGTATGCCACAAAATATGTGAAAATAAGACATCAGTTTCTTTTTGCTTATATATGCATAAGAAAACAATGAAAGGACACATAAGAAAATAAAACAAAATTATTATAATGGTGGGGCAGGGGGAGCTGGGAACTGATCTGAAGTAAGATATGTGAGTTTTAAAACTTCTTGTCATATGATTTTTTAGCTTTTCATATGTTTTTCATTTTGAATGTGAATCTATTAATTTTTCAAAACAAGTTAAATATACATAAATCAAATTATTATTTAAATAACATCTAACAGAACTAAAAATTCCCCAAGGGTTGCTGATAAACTATACGTATTTCTCAGATTCAGAGAGGCAAACCCCATACAAACATATTTGCAGAGGCCTGTAATTAATATGTAACATTTTTGTTATTAAAAAGCACTTGGGGCACCTGGGTGACTCAGTCATTTAAGCAGCTGACTCTTGAATTCGGCTGAAGTCATGATCTCATGGTTCCTGAGATTAAGTTGGGCTTTTCACTAATAGCATGGAGCCTGCTTGGGATTCTCTCTCTCTCTCTCTCTCTCTCTGCCTCTTCCTGCTTTCATGTGCTCTCTCTCTCTCAAAATAAATAAATACAAACTTTAAAAAATACTTTAAAAATCATTTTACCTGCTGGAAAGACCAAAATTCTCATTTTTAATTATAATCCTCAATTTAAAGATATTTTCATAAAATATGATTTCAGTTTCTGAAATAAATATTCCTTTAACTGAAATTCAAAGATCCCAGTGAACTTTCTTGGGGATATATAATTTTTTTTTCTTTAAAAAAGGCTATATATAACTTAAGTTGGAGGGATGATAGCTTTATTATAAATCAAAGTTCCTTACTATGACATATTTGGCTCTGTCATGGTCTCCTTATCCAACCTTATCTCTCCCTACACACCATGAACTTCATTCTCCAACTACATTGGACTGATATAGTTGGGGGCAAACAGCCTGCTGTTCCTTCTCTTCAATGCTTTTGTGTGAAAGGTGCATTACTACTCCTGAAATATTTTCCACACTCCCTTACACAAATTTATCAGGTAATTTCTACTCATCCTTTATAGTTCAGTGAAGCATCAGATCCTGTTGGAATCCTGTCTTGGTCCCTAATTTGTTATTCTTCTTGGGACTCACAGTAGTCAGTAAAATGGAAGTTCCCACCATTTCCCCCTAAGCTGTATAAAGATAGACACTCCATCATGTCCATCCTATGGATCATTTCAAAGTTCTGTAGTGCCCACTACATTCCCTATCTAAAGAAAAAACTCAGGAGACTTCAAGATCATACATTTGTGCGTGTAGTGGTATCACTAGACATTCCCCAATCTGTTTTCCAGAATAGAAACATGTTCCCTCATCATTATCTTTATATCTGGGTTTAATATCACTTCCTCGAAAAAGACTTCCCTAGACCAGGATTGAAGTGTAGGAGACAATATGGTAGAGTATCAAAGTCCATGGACAACAGTGGTGGTATTAACAGAAATTTGGAAGTTGGAATTTTTTTGTAGGAAAAGTGATGTTACATTGAATTTGATATAGAGATTTCCAATGTAGAGGTGAAATTATTACAGTCTAGACAGTATTATTACTGTCCAGAAAATATAGGAAAAGCAGACTTTATAAGTTTGAAAAGCTCTTTTATAAAATTAGTAAAGCACTTAACTTGAAAGCATAAAGTTTTAAAAAGGACAAACATAATGATGATTTTTTAAAAAGAGGTCTATTTGAAAAGCCATTGATTTTGGCAATTAGGCAATCATTGATGAGAGATGCTCTTAAAATACAGGAACAGACTTAGTTCATCTCTGGTAAGATGAATTCTACAGACTTCCTTCACCCCTCTGCAAACACACACAAACATACACACACATATGCACACAGACACACCATACATAGAAACAATTCTAGAAACAGCATAGGATCTTCTTAGTAGGAATTGCATCAGAAAGAGAAAAATATCTACCGAAAGCACACTCTAGGAAAAATAGACCAGCGAGGGGAGAAAAAAATGTCGAAACTAAAAAAATACCTGAAGTTTTTGAGAAAAAATTAAAGGACTGGTCACCACTTTCATAACATAATGGTCTTCTTTCTTAACATAATAATGGCAATAATCCCTGTCAAATACAACCGCCATTCCAGTTTTCCATGTGTCCAGATGCTATTTTGGCAATTAGTCAGTCACTGCCATTTTTATTGCATTTAAAGTGATCAAGTATGCAATTGCCCATGGTTGTCCTTTTCTTCCAGTAGAAAGATTTGAATCTTATTTTTGATCTAAAAATATTCCATTTATATCTCTTTGTTGATAGATTTTCCTGTAGCTTTACTTCAAGGTCCTGTAGAAATCATTAGTGACATTATGCCAAGGGCTGAACCTCATAAGCAAGCTGAACAGTTTGATTCACTGAAAAACCAACCCACAATTCACTAAAAGAAAATGTAATAAAGATCCTGTCCAATTAAAACTGTTAAATTAAGTGGAGAGAATCTAATGATTTCCCCTTATCATTCTGATATTCTGGAAGCGTAGCAGGGAACAATAAATACCAACACATATGTTAAAGTTGCCTACTCTGCTTTAGGTTAAGGAACGCAAGGACAGTCTTTTAAAAGGAAACTGCACCATTACATAACGGGCATTCTAACGGAAGCATCCACGTCCAAAAAAGGGCAAATAACCTCCTCTTAATTAAAACATACCTAAATAATTTCTTAAACCAGTTTAACAAACAGAAAGTTATCCTTTTAACATGTTGAAGCGCAAGAGAAAACGAGAATGCTGCCTGAACATAAGACTAGTTACGACAAATGCAAATAGACGTCAGTTATGTTCTATTAGTTCAAAAACAGTAAATTTATCTCATTTGTCTTTTTCTATAATTCCTGTCAAACACATATAGCCATGGTTTCTGTTACATATGTGCAGTTCTCTCCGCATACCTACAGTTTAAGAAATTATAAAAGCAGATGCAGAATTCAAGGAATTGTTCTTGATCCCTGAATCTGACATATCCATATAAGAGCAAAATTCAGTATCGGGGGAACTAGACTGGTTAATTTAGTGACCTTACCTTAGAGAGCTTTCACAGACAATGTTCAGTAGGATTACAACAACTGACTATATCCTGAGTCTGGCATACATGCGTGCATGAACGAAGTACAAAAAGTTGGAAGTTTTACTCAATGGATTGTTTTTGCATTTGAAGTGTATACTATTTAAATAAGCATTCTGCAAATAAAAACCATTGATAATAAACTAGTTACAACTGGTTAATAAAAATCTAAAGCTGTAAACCTCAAAAATTTTAGCCTTAAAATACTTTCTCAAAAACAAAAACAAAACTTAGGGAGAAAAGAGAAAGCATAAGGGTGAGTTTGTGTGGTAGGGACTGGAGCGGAGGTAGAATAGGAGAATATTCTACCCTCTCTCTTCAAAGTTCAGGTAGAAAAGCATCACACCAAAACAATTCTAAATGTTCTGTTAAGACCTATTATGGGAGATAAATATGAGAATATTAAAATAATATAACTGGATATTTATAAATATTTTATAACATATACCATAAAATCTCTTATTTTTATCACATGTTTGGCCTTTTCTCTTGTGTCTATTATTTTTTCACTATCCTCATGTACTATATGACTCGGTCACCCATAATTCATAGGTATTCCTCAGAAACGCTTACTTACTATCCCTCTTATTTACTTTTCAACTAATCCCTAGCAGAAAAGACACACCTAAGTTATTAAATATTTTACGCTTCCCTGAAACAGTTGTCCTGTTAGCATAGGGGTTCCAGTGTAAGATGTCGGGGAAAACAGAACATGTTCACATCCCCCCCGAGGCCACCCTGGAAAAGAGAGCTAACATGGTGACATGACATACTCCTAGAGCAGACTGCTAACTGGATGTGTGAGGTCCAGCATAGCATGGGTGCTTCCCTCAGTTTATATTCCCTATAAAATATATATGGACAGATACAATATACGTGGACAGATTGTGAACTCACCCGCCACGTACAGGCTTATGATTCCCTTGTGATACTTCCCACGTAAAAAACACAACCATGGAGAAGACGTGCAATTAGACACATGCTTACATCCTTGCAATTTGGTTTGGAGCACCTTGAGAGCCACTATCTGACCACAGTGATATTCAGCCTCCTAAGTTTTGAATTGTCCATTTGATGGACAATTGATGCAGAATTATTTCATTATTTACTCAAGATTTCAAAGAAGCAGCAGAAATATCCTTTCGCATATTTAGTTTTCTGACTTGAGGAGCACTAGTATGGGGGAAGATGGGATAGAAAATGAACACATTTTTTCTTTTCCTTCTCCTCCCATTTCTTTCTGTCTATTGCAGAGGGAAACTCAATATATATAAAAATAAATGAATGAATGAATGAATGAATGAATGAATGAATGAATGCATTAGGAGGTTTGCTTCAGGAAATGGTCTGTACTGGACTTTTTTCTTCTCTTTCCTTTTCCCACATAAAGGGAAGGAACAAGTTTGTTTCTATTTAGGCAGAAACTGAAAGGGAGGGAATTCCATGCAGTGATTGGCATAAACATCTAAATAATATGGTTTATATTCCAATGTATTATAGATATCAAAAACAAATATATTAAAATTAAGTTGGTTTAACCAAAATAGTTTATTTGCGCAGAAGTGAAATTACAGAAATGGCAATGAAGAAAAATATATTGACCTGCCTAGTGAAGTTAATTAAAACTTATTAATGCAATTGGTAAATAGGTCCATTTCTGAACACTGACACTTTAGGTCCACAATAGGGCAAATTTTAGGCAATATGCATGCTGAGTACATACTTATTTATAATTCATATGCATTGATTCTCAGAAGCAATATAGTGCCGAAACACAAACATTTATTATATGAAGTCAGAGAACCTAGGTTCAAGTCATAATTCTGCCTTGACACCTCTCATCCTCGGTTGCCTCATTTATAAATTGGGGATGATAACAATACGTATCTTTCAGAAATGATATAAATATTTAATATGACCGTATACATAAAAAGGCATTGTAAACTGTGAAATGCAATGGAAGCGTTAGCCATTATTACAGCCAATAAGGTATTGTTTATAAACTTAGAAAAGTAACTCCAATGCATAAAATAAATCACACACATTCCCATGTAAAACGACCTCTCTCAATAATACCACTCTTCATACCAGTGATTATATTTTCCTCTTGAGTGAAGGATGCTGAAAAGAGCAATAAGATGCTTTCCAGCAGCTGTGTATTTAACCCGTAGTCAATTATTTTCAGATTGTTTACGTTGCATACAATGCATATCATAAGAAAGGAAACAAAAACATTAAGTTCTGAAATGAGCTTGTAAACGTTAAGATTATTTAAGCATTTCATTTATTATACGATTTATATGATGTATAGCACAAGCATACACACGTAGTAAGGAAATGAATTTGAAAAGTCAACACTAGGTGGGTCCATAGTAATGAAGTGAACATTTCAAATTGAAATGTGAGAAATGTTTCTGTTTAAAATAGATACATTGCAGCTCAAAAAAAAAAAAAAAAAAGCCAATTGAAATGGAGCAAAATGAAAAGCTCAACTGGTATTTTTAAGATGCATATAAAATACATATAAATAGGAAATATTAAAAGGTTCTAAATATGCAAAATATTCTAAATTATTTTAATTGGGTGATTTAGTATCTGCCAAAACAGTTTCTTTTCAGAAAATTATACAGACAATATACATTAGAGAGTAGAAATAGAGAGATAGTGTTTAGTCTGTAAATTATCTAGAATACTAGTTCCCAGATAAATGTCTTTTCTGATTAAAAACAGTATTTTTTTAAATATCCTAATAATTTCACAATAATTTTAAACCAATGGATATGAGAAAAACTCTGTATTTTATTTCCACCATAAAACTTTGTAGGATAACAGGATATACGTTAAAAAAATGTCTTGCTATAAGAGAATGAAAAATTGGAAAGACTTTTTAACCAAGTATTAGTAATAAGAAATGTAAATGACTATTTAGCATAAACGGACTTTATATTTTCCTATCTATCTGTATCCTCTTAGTGTCCTAGCTTTGATGTTCCTGATTTTGAAGAATAGGAAGTTCAGTTTTGTGGCTGAAAAGATGCCAATAATATCAAGGATATTACAATATACAGATCAAGGATCACTGTAGCTTATGTTTATTAAGTATTTACTAATAGCAAAGCATTTTTACATTCTTCAACCAGCCCCTTGATGGAGGCAGTCTTGTTAGTGTCATCCTGATTAGAGTACAGAATCAGATACTAAGTAATTTGCCAATCGAATAGTAGATGGCCGAATACAGAATCTACGTGCCTCTCTAGCACTGGACCTTGGATCTTTTTCAGCCAAACTTCCTCAAAACAATGTCTATGCTTGCTGTTACCTTGTAACCACCTTACTTTCACTTCTTAATGAAATATAGTGGCTTTCACTCACAAACAGTGGCAACAAAACCACAATTTCTTTGTTTTAATGTTTATTTATTTATTTTGAGAGAGAGAGAGAGGGCGCATGCTCTCACAAGTGCGGGAGGGGCGGAGAGAGACAGAGAGAGAGAAGCCCAAGCAGGCTCCACACTGTCAGCACAGAGCCCAACATGAGGCTCAATGTCACAAACCATGAGATCATGACCTGAACTGAAATCAAGAGTCAGACACTTAACCAACTGGGCCACCCAGGTGCCCCCAAAACTACTATTTCTAAGATTAACAATGACCTCCATGTTACCAAACCTAGTGAAATTTCTTTTCTACTACTTGATCTTGGCCAAGCCTTCCTTGAAACAGTGTCTTCTCTTTATTCCATTTCAACAGGGCCTTTTTTTTTTTTTAATCACATTTTCTGTACCTTTTTGGACTTTGAGTATTGTTCCTTCTGTGCTCAACCTTAGAACGTTGGAGCTGCTTGGTCTGAGCATCAATTCTAACTACTCTCTCTCCCATAGACAAATCCATTTAATCTTTCTATTTTAATGATATGTATATGTCAAGACTCCATAATAGTATTTCTATCTCAGACCCCTCTTCTAACTTTCTATTATCTCCACTTGGATGTCTTATAGGCACCTCAAACTCAGCATATCCCCAAAGTAAACTCATCCCCTCGTTACTCTCCCCTCTAATTTTTCTGTCATGATAAATGGACCTGACATCCCCTTAACTGTTTGGGCCAAGACTAGGATTCAGTTATTCTTGACACTCTCTTCTCCCTTTCACCCCCAAATCTACTTTATCTCCAAGTCTTTCTAGTTCTGTTTCTTAAATATATATCTTGAACCATTTAATTGTGTCTAATGCCACTGTCACAATAGTCCAAAGCATCATCATCTGCTAAAATACTATAATTTCTTCTTAGTCTGTCTCTACCTACTCATTCTCTCCAATCCATATTTTTCTCACACAATGCCCAAATTAATGCTCTTCAGACAAAAACATCTTATCATGTTATTTCCCATGTATGAAATATTTTAGTCTTCACCTTTTTCCTCAGAATCAAATCCCTAACCTTCACTATAGTCTACACAATGTCTCTTTATTGCTACCGAGCTCCAGTCATAGCACTTTTTATCTCTGTTACAAGAATATACTAGACCATTTCTGAAATAAGGCTTCTTTCTTTTGCTTTTTTTTTTTCTGCTTGTAATCACGTTTATCTAAATTTTTATTTGGCTAATGTCTACTTACACTCCACTTCAACTTAAGTTCTACTTCTTCAGGGTAATTTTCTCTACTTCCCAGCTAAGCTAGTTCAACCTAGTTTTCATTGTCGGAGCACTGTTTATTGATTATTCCACTTATTTTCAGGGTGAAAAATGATATATTCATACAGAAAAATAATTCCAAATACATTTGACAATACTAGAGCTAGCGTCAGGCACCATTTCACAGATGGCTAGGTATGCCTCCAGGTTACAAATCTTTTGTTTTACTACAAAACCAGCAAACCCCGGGCGCCTGGGAGGCTCAATCAACTAAGCATCCCACTTCAGCTCAGGTCATGATCTCACGGCTTGTGAGTTCGTCGCCCCACATCGGGCTCTGTGCTGGCAGTTCAGAGCCTGGAGCCTGCTTCAGATTCTTTGTCTCCCTCTTTCTGCCCCTTCCACAGCTCACACTGTGTCTCTCTCTGTCTCAAAAATAAACATTAAAACAAAACAAAACAAAAAGAACTAACAAACCAGCAAACAGTACAAATATTTTGCATGATACAAAGGGTACAAGTGCGAGGACATGCTTCACAGTGACTTTCTAGTAAAAAGGAACTCTGAAGTTCTGGGGTCAGCAGTTCCCTCCCCCAGCTGTGTGAGTCATTTAGCAAGTTAGAGAAGCCCCCGAAACCTTTTATAGCATAACAGCATATCTGCATGCACAGGTTCACCCTAACATGTTACACATTCTTGCTGGGAACTGTTAATCACAGCAGCACTCTATTTTACATTGTAAATGTTTTACATTACTATCATGCATGCCATGGCCTATCGCAGGGACAGAAAAGGAACGACTCTCTTCTTCCTAACAAAGGAACACCTAACAGACTTTTGGCTTCTTAACAACTATATTGAGTTATAACTCACATACTATGAAATTCACCCATTTAAAGCATACAATTCAATTGTTTGTGGTGTATTACATTATCATTTCTTTAATTGTGGTTATATACATATAACATAAAATTGACTACTGTAAGTATATGATTCAGTAGTATTAATTCATAATGTTGTGCAACCACTACTATTATTTATTTCCAAGATGTTTTCATCACCCCAAACTGACACCATTAAGTAATAACTCCACATTCTCTCTTCCCTTTCGGCCTCTGGTAGCCTCTAACCTACTCTCTGTCTATAAATTTGCCTAATATAGGTATTTAATGTAATCATACAGTATTTGTCCTTGTGTCTGGCTTATTTCTCTTTGCATAATGTTTTCAGGGTTCATCCATACTATAGCATCTATCATTCTTTTTTATGGCTGAACATTAGTCTGCTGTTTGGGTATACCGCACTTGCTTCCCCAGTCATCTGACGATGGACACTTACGTTGTTTCCTCATTTTGCCTATCGTGAGTGGTGCTGCAATGTACACCGATGTGCCGGTAGGTATTCGAGTCTCGGTTTTCAGTTCTGTTGGGTACCTAACACTGGGTTGAGTTGCTGGATTATATGGTCATTCTGTTTAGCGTTTTGAGAAACCACTCAGGTATTTTCCACAGCATTCCTACCTGCAATGTAAGAGGGTTCCCATTTCTCTACATTCTTCCCAATACTTGTTATTTTTTTTGGTACCTTTCGGTGTTTATTACAGCCATCCAAGTAGGTGTGTAAGTTGCATTTTTTGGTGCAACTAATACAAATTTATCTAGAGAGATTACTACTGCGATTATCACTAGCCCTTCTGTGATTGAAGGATTGTGAGTGGAGAGATTTTTGCTTTAAGTAAATATAAATAAACACAAAAAGTATATAATTGACTCATAGACGGCAAAGCTGGGTAGATATTTTTTCACAAAAATACATTTTTCGCAAAAGTGTAGAATAATCAATTGAGCCTTTTTGGTAATTCTCATATTTTGGAGAAAGAGATAGAATATGCTAAATCCTTTACCTATCCCAAGTCTGTTAATTAATTTGATAATTTACATTTTTGGGGAGGGGCAAAATCAACATAGTTTGAGAGGTACTAAGTGCTGAACACTGCACCTATGCATTTATACCACTAGATAATATATTCCTCAAGATACATAATAATAGGTAGTTTTATATTCTCATTTTATAGATGAAAAACTGAGGTTCTAAAAGAACCATATTTACAAAAGGAACAGAATAATTAACTAAATGCTTCTCAAAATATTACTACAGTTATTCATCTCTACAATCAATAAATACGTATTAGGCATTTAATGAAATCTTAGATACTACAAACTAAAAAGCTAAGACATTAAACATATTCTGGACAATTATTTTTTCTTTCTTCTTTATGGTTCGTATGTTTTTGCCGTAGTTGTTGATATTAACATTGTTTATCTTAGTGACTTGAACAAAATTTTAACCTCCTTCTGAGTTAAAAGAAAAAAAATTTGCCTAGATACGATCTGGTATTAAAAGATGAAGGGATTATAGGGGGAATAATCATCTCAGATAAATTCACAAGCAGCCAATCTTCTTTCCTTTTAAACTCTAGATTATGATCTTCCTAAAAACAATTAGGTCCATGATTAGTTCTCTGAAACCACTAGGTTTCCAGGTAAGAATAGTAGGAAGATGTATAGAAAGAGAATGAATCATTTTGCAAGAAAATGAAAGAGAAAAGTAATTTGTGGAATCAATTTTCAAATTAATGGATTGATGCAGAAAAGGAGAAACAAATGATTAAGGATTAGGTTTTGGTGATATGAAAATGACAGAAAACCAGTAGAGAAAAAGTTACAATTAGAATAAATTAATAAAAATTTAACATGTGTGAGGAGAAAACACAATATTAAGGAAGAAAATTGTCTAGATATGTTTGGGAAATTAACTATAAAAGCATACTGACAAAACGAAGCTAAACTATCAATATAAACATAAATCACTTCTATTTAAAGATAAGGTATAGTAAATCACTTTTATTTCACTACACATTTGCTTTGTATTAAAACTGTTACAAAACTAAAATAAATTAATGCCCATTAGTCTTTTTTTTACTAATATGTACATTCTAAACTAGTCGCTAGAAATAGGCATGTAAAAATGAAATAGCTCAATATTCTATTGAAATAAAAGCAGATTTGCAAAACTTTTTAAATGTTATATAGATAGCCAGTGTAAGAGCACCATCTAACAAAAGCAAAACTGATCCATTGGGACCTCATCAAAATAAAAAGCTTCCGCACAGCGAAGGAAACAATCAGTAAAACTAAGGCAACCGATGGAATGGGAGAAGATATTTGCAAACGACATAACAGATAAAGGGTTAGTATATAAAGAATTTATTAAACTCAACACCCAAAAACCAAATAACCCAGTGAAGAAATGGGCCAAAGACACGAACAGACACTTCTCCAAAGAAGACATCCAGATGACCAACAGACACATGAAAAAATGCTCAACGTCATTCATCATCAGGGAAATATGAATCAAAACCACAATGAGATACCACCTCACACCAGTCAGAAAGGCTAACGTTAAAAACTCAGGCAAAAACCGATGCTGGCGAAGATGTGGAGAAAAAGGATCTCTTTTACACTGCTGGTGGGAATGCAAACTGGTGCAGCTACTCTGAAAAATAGTATGGAGGTTCCTCAAAAAATTAAAAATCGAACTACCCTACGACCCAGGAATTACACTATTAGGTATTTATCCAAAGGATACAGGTATGCTGTTTTGAAGGGACACATGCGCCCCAATGTTTATAGCAGCACTATCAACAATAGCCAAAGTATGGGAAGAGCCCAAATGTCCATCGATGGATGAATGGATAAAGAAGATGTGATATAATATATACAATGGAGTATTACTCGGCAATCAAAAAGAACAAAATCTTGCCATTTGCAACTATGTGGATGGAACTAGAGGGTATCATGCTAAGCGAAATTAGTCAGTCAGAGAAAGGCAAGTATCATATGACTTTACTTATATGAGGACTTTAAGATATAAAGCAGATGAATATAATAGAAGGGAAGCAAAAATAATATAAAAACAGGGAAGGGGACAAAAACATAAGAGACTCTTAAATATGGAGAACAAACAGGTTTACAGGAGGGATTGAGGGAGGGGGGATGAGCTAAATAGGTAGGGGGCATTAAGGAATCTACTTTTGAAATCATTGTTGCACTGTATGCTAACTAACTTGGATGTAAATTTTTTAAAAATTAATAAAAAAAATTAAAAGAAAGAAGAAAAAAAAAGAGCACCATCTAAAACTTCCTTTATTGGTTTCTCATCTTATTGACAACTCAGTACAATAACATTAAAGCCAAACCAGACCAAAACTCTTAAGGTAAATTTGATGTGCTTATGTAAAAAAAAAATTAAAGCAGGATTAAGTATAAATATAAAAGAACAAATATCAACTTCATTGATTCAAGTTCTATTTATTCTCTATGTACCCAGATCTAATCTTTTTTGGTTTGTTTGTCATTTATGTTGGTTGGTTGATTGGTTGTTCTGAAGTATGGTTTGTTTTGTCTTCGTTATAGTCATCAGCACCCTGTTATAGATCATTTGTTTGCCTTAAGAAGCTTTGGAATCTGGTATGTTTCCCTCTAGTGGGACAGTGTGACGTTACTGGCCATAGGTTTTTGAGACAAACTTGTATATTGTCTCTGCTGCTCATTAGCTATGCTCTGTGCTCCAGTTTTCTCATCTGTTAAGTAAGGCTGATAATAATAACTATTTGGTAGGGTTATGGTAAAGATAAAATCAATGAATATGCATAATGTAAGTATTTTACTCATAGTATGCACTATTTAAGTTTTTCTATTCAGACCAGAAAAGAATTCAAACATTTTAGACTCGGGGACTTCTGTTTAATACACCATGTTACTTAACCTAACAAAAGTTATCCTTCTCATCTTACTTGTAAGTAAAGTAGCATGGGTAAATTAGGATTAGCATATGCCTTCCAGTTATAGACATCAGCTTCCAATATAGTTCATGTAACTCATTTTAACTATTAAGCATAGTGATGAGCAAAAAAGGCATATTTTATATAATCTTTTTAAATTTAAAGACCAATTTTTTTTATTCAACAGTTATTTATTGACTCTCTTGAAACAACTGACTTTAAAATAAATGTGAAACAATTTAAATTTCTTCAGAGTATGGAAGGTAGTGAAATCCTTAGATAGTCATAAAATAACATTTTCTGAACCGGTAAAGAAAAAAAAAAGGTCTGACTGAAATAAAATAAACCTAAAACCCATTTTGTTAGAATTGTGAAGAAAATGACAACAGACAGTTTGACTAAGTCTTGAGGAAATGGTTGTATGGTTTCTAAAAAGTTTTAGCCATTTGTAGACAATGTCTTTATTTCTATTAGGTGAACACTATACATATATATATATATTATTTGAAAAAAAGGAGGAAGAAGGTAAGAAAGAGAAGAAAGAGAGAGAAGTGAAAGTTAGTAGAACCTAAGAAACAAATTCAGGGGTTGGTCTAATATTAATCATTTTATTGACAAGCAGATGAACATTTCCTAAGCCTAAAAATCATATGAGTATAAGTAGATTTGAATAATGAAAGGAATATTACCTAGGAGGTGACTTGAAAGTCCATTAGACATTCATTTGTAGGTGGATTTATAGGTGCCACAAAAGTGGGTAAATTATGTCTAATGTTATAATGATACACTTAATCCCTTTTATATGCCTGGGGTGTACAACAAAGAACATCATACCCACTGAAGAGACCCTATATTCACTGTCAACCTGCACTGTGTTTAAAAAAAACAAAATAAAACATCAATTTTTATAAAAATCTGTTGGGTCAGAAGTAGAAAAATAAACTTTTATAAAAAGCAAATATAGGAGGACAAGGATGGGAAAGAAGTTAGAAGAAAGAGGCTTTGGATTCTATAAAATGGGCCCTTTTCCCAAATATAGTAGAAGACCCTCTGTGACTGAACTTTGTATTTAACCTCATTACCTTCTCTGAATATCATTAAGTTCATACTTGAGTAAAAATTATTTGGGGATGAGAAATAGGTAAAAGAACAAGGAAATAAGATTTGTATTAAGAGACTTTCATCTATAACTTAATGTTAATTAATTTAGTCAAGATTAATTTCTTCCAACTTTTCTTTGAAATCCTCAACACAATATGGAGAGGCTCAGAGGAGAAGTAGTAAGGGATAATTTTTGATTTTGGAACAAGGTATAAAGTGATGCTGTGCTATTTTATCACAACCCCAGTTCCCAACTCCCAAAAAAGTAAAGCCAATGAGACTGAAGTTTGTAAACAGAAAAGTGGTATAATAGAAAAATGTGAGGATGCGTAACGAGAGGCTGAAAGTCTTGAGGACAAAATTATCTCATTATTTCATCTATCCCACCCCCACTTAGGAAAAGGATAAGAACCAAATACTCTTCTTGTCCGTCTTGAACCACGAATACCCCTGACTCGCACCTCTAGTTTGACCTATAGCCCAGATACTAATTTGTGGATTAAATAAGCTTTTGCGGGCTGGCCGGTGATCCAAAAAAAAATTCATAATTTTATTTCTGTAGGAAAATGTGTTGTGAATTCCAAATTCCAAACAAACTATTTGAAACAACCTGTTCACAAGTTTGGGACAGCTTGCACACTGTGTGTTTTGGATGTATGAAGTTAAATGACACCTTACTGGATAAAAACGTATTATGACATGTGATTCATACAACTATTATTAATCTTCAATAAATTCTGCTGGAGTAAGTACCCTAAGGTGTGCTGAGTTAATTTAAACCTCTGTAAAATGTAGCTGGTAAATTTCCAAGAACAGATTGACTCATGATATTTTCAATGTCCAAAAATTTGTCTTTTAGTCATAAAGTAAAGAAAACCATGTTGCATATTTCAACACTTATGTCTTCAATCTAAAATAAAAATGAAGTCCAAATGTAGCCAATATAAAAAATGAACCAATCAAGAATATCAAAGTTTAAAACTGTTTCCTTTGATTTATTTTTAATATAGGAAACAAAACTTTGGAATTAATAATAGAAAGCATGTACGGTTTTAATTATACACAAAAACTAAAACATAAGACTGTAGATAGATATTCCCAAAATATCATCACTTGGTATTGCTATATAAATCATTTTTCTGAGCTAGTCAATGTCCTTTGCAATCATTATGCAATGTTCTTCACAATATATGAAACTATATAATTATAGAAATAATGTGAAATATTTGATTTCAATCTAAATGAGATGGAATTTTTTGTCTTTATCATAAACCAATCTTGAGTGTGAAGCCAATGACAACACTTAGATTTTTCTCACTCTGGGTTCCATACCTACCTCTAAAATTATGTCACTCATTTATTTGAAATTTAAGATTTTTCAACATTAACAGAAAATTACTCGATAACTGGTTTTTGCATCCCTATAAGAGAATTAAATAAAATTTCCCATGTACTCTACTAAATGATTTATCACCTATAGACACTATGTACAAAAAATTAATTATTTAGGTGACTTACACTATCACATCTTTTTCTTCCTCCTTCCTTCCTTGTCCACCCTCCTTTCCTTCCTTCCTCCTTTATAGATCATTTTTTCCTTTAGTTCTTTTAGTCATTGCTTTTCTAAATTTGAATTTTATGGTAATTTATTAAATTATATGGTAATTAATGGTAATTTTAAAAATGTATCAATTAAGGCAATATGTATTTACTTCTTTCTATAAAAAGTGAGGTCATTAGTAAACTTCCCTTACCTAAAAAAACAATTTGCTATAATTTTATACTATGAGAGTTGATCATTCAAATTCTTTTTGTCACATTACTTAGGACAGCTATAGGTTAATTTATTTTTTAATAGTAAATAACATAATATTGTTTTTTAACTATACATTGAGAAGTATTTCTGGCCTCACGAAAAATAAAGTATAATACCTTATTTGTCTTTTTATTTGTGAAGGGGATATTTCAAGGGTCAGTATCTAATGAATTCTTTTTCATTTACTTTCTTGTTTCCTTCTCTTCTTATGATCACACTTAGCTGTTACCTGTATTTCATATATTCCTTTTCCTAAGATTCCTCTGTTTTATTTTCCTGGCTAGATCCCCTTGAATAATCTTGCAATATAGGGTGAGCGAATAGTACACTAAATTACTGAATGACTGAAAGTATCTCTTGCATAATATAAAAGAATAGTTAGATATCTTTTTTCCTCCTAACTTTGAACACATTACTTCATTTTCTTTGAATATTCACTGCTGCTGATGAAATTTTAATGTAATATTCTAATTCCTTCAAATGCAGTATTTCTCCATATACATATGCTTTCAGTCTATATGGTACATATGACATATGTTTTATGTATAATTTACATATACATATATATAATATATAAAAGTTGGGAAGGTGGATGAGTTCCAAAATCGAACAGAACATGATAACATGTGAAAATATTCTTAATAATCTCTATTCATGAAATGATTACCATGAATATTAGGAGGTAACATCAACAAAAAATATTAGCCCATATTTGGTGAAATGTTTCAAAAATGCTTTTCTTTTAATAATTTCCATTTTGTGGTTGTCTTATTCTTAACTTATCTAAAAAATTATGCCAAAAGGGCAATACTTCTGGTCTATTCCTATTCACCATTTCAGACATAGAGAGGATACCTTCCTTCTCTCCCCCTCCAAATGCCATGCTCTATCTGCTTTTTGTCCCCACCTCTCTCCCAGGGAACAACAAAACTCCTGAACTACCCCTTGGACCCAAGGGTGAGCACCCACAGCAACAAGGTCTTCAACTAGGAGGCTGGGCTACAAAAGACGTGGGTAAATCCTGGCAGTGGTTTGGGTTGTTTGGGAAAAAATTCCTGGTTCTGTGACCTTGAAGTATTGTTTGGAAGAGCAGGAGATGGGATCTTGGGTATCTGTGTGGGCATATACCCTTGGCAATTCATACCTTCTCCTTGGTAAGGAGTGTCATGGCCTACAAGGCTGATGTAGGTCCCTCTAAATGTTCTGGTAATTCACATCTGAAGCTAGTCTGAAGCCAGTACAGGATATTGTAAGACATTTCATGACACTTTAAAATTATGTCTGTATAGTAGGGGCCCTTGACTAGTAGACAGGATCTATGACTAGATCTCCAAGTCTAATTCTAGTATGAACATGTCTCCCTTAGAGGTCTGCCAAAATCCTTAAGGGAGGACATGGAAGTTGGCAGCCCTCCATTTAGGGATATCATTAACAGCTCCTCCTTCCCCACAACATTTGTTTAGAGAAAACATAATCTTTCCATTCTGTGAAACTCAAAGTTTCAGTGAAATGAAAAATGAGAAAGTGAGGCCTCTTCCTTTCACTGAAATTCAAGAATACTGTGGTAGTAGTGACATAGTGGTAGTGGTGGTCGTTATTTAGAATTTAGATTATATAATAATCATGAGACCAATGTTAATTCCAAATTTTGTTGAAAGGTAGATCATGGACTCTAAGATGTGTTAGGTAAAATATCAAAAATAGGCTTGGGTTTGGGACACCCGGGTGCCTCAGTTGGTTAAGTGTCTAACTCTTGATTTCAGCTCAGGTTATGATCTCATGGTTGTAGGATAAAGCCCCACATTGGGCTCCACACTGAGCGTGGAGCCTGCCTGGGATTCTCTCTCTCCCTTTCTCTCTGCCCTTCCCCCACTTATGCTTTCTCTCTCAAAATAAATAAAGATTAAATAATAGATTTGGGTTTTATTTATTAGATTGAATGTTTTTCAATTGCGTTTCCAAATTTTTTTATGACCAACATTCTAGTCAATATATGGTATTTGTACTAATCTGGAAATTCCCTGACAGTAATTAACTACTGCTTGGTTATCATCACAATGATTACTTTTCTATGTACAGTTTACACACACACACATACACATGCGATTTGTAGTCAGCTTGAATTTAGTTCACATTTTTATTAAAAAAAAAAAACAAAAAAACTAATGTGGCTTTTAAAAAAATTATTTCTGAGTGAAGAATCCTGCAAATAGAGGCTGAGATTTATTGGCCTGTTTTTTGTTTTGTTTGTTTTCCAAGAAGAAAGTTCTTGGATATAATTCTTCAAGAGGCTCAGACATGTTATCAAATTGGTGTTCATTTTTCCAAATTCTCACTTAATATCCAGTAGTTATAGTAGCCGATTTGTAAGTATAACTCCTATTTTCTACCAGTGTCCTCAACGATTACCAGGAAAATTAACTAGAGTTCCTTACACACCGATATGTGAAAATATTGCCTGTGTCACTGTAATATTTATGACAACCCTATTGTAATATATAATATTGATTTAATAATTTAAGAAGTCCTATAGTATACTACCTCGAGGGCAGAGATCATACCACTTTATATATGTGATCAGCATCTAGAATAGTTGATGAAGTATGATTGATGGAGATATGCACATAGAATGATCTCCTTGAGAAGAAATTGAGTACAAAAGAACACTTTGTGCTTGAACTCTAATTCTAAGCCTTGGGAAATGTACGTGGAAAAAGTTTTTTGAATGAATATAACCATAAACTGCCTGCTTTCCATCAAAACCCATCTTCATGATTTACAGAACAATGCCTCTCCCTACCTCACAATTTTTACCCTCAAGCTAGGCGAGATGCCACATCTACATTTGAAGTAGGGAAGAACTGGTATGCTTGTAATATTCAAGTGGGTATAACTTTTCCACCTCCTTTCCAGAGAACTAGGCAGTGCGGATGAAGAATCACTGCTATTTTTTTTTCATAACCTATAATTCTCCCAAATTCAGAAACTTGTATGAGTGTGTCTACAGCCTCTCACAGGTTATCTATTCGAATAAACCAGTAATGCCATGTGGTATATAGTTGATGGCGATCATGGTTTGGTGACAGAGGATCTTGGTACCAGTCACTGATGCTGGAGTTTTTATGTTACCTACTCTATTCCTTAAAGGAACTCTGTCCAGTGGAAATGTGTGTATGAATCACATATGCAATTTAAAATTTTCTAAGTAGCCATATTCAAAAAAGTAAAAGTTGAAAATAATTTTAATAATTCATTTAACTCAATATACCCAAAATACAATGAACTCAATGTAATTTTATTTAAAAATAATTGACTTTAAATTCATATTTCCTTATAAAACTTTTGAACCTGGTGCATATTTAGCACATCGCGATTTAGAGTAGCCACATTTCAAGTACTCAGTGGCCCCAGCCACTGTGTACCCTGTGGGACGGTACAGCAGATGCATCATTTTATGCCCTTGCCAGTCCTTTTCAGGTTCTTGCAAAGCACCAACACAACACCATCAAGAACCTGAGTTAATTCAGGTTTGCTCTCTCTTGTTGGAGAGCAAACAGCAGAAAATACTCAAGTTTGCTGATCCCTGGGATCTAGAGTCCATTGGGTTGGACTAAGCCCCAAGACCCAAGGTCCCAAAGGGAAACCTTAAGCCTCTGTGTTTAGAGATGGGCAGAGAGCATTCTTCTCACCACTTTATATCAGTGATGGGGCATTGGAACAGACCGTGTGGTGCTTCAGGTTTGTAAACATCCCTGCTTCCCTCAGTGTCCAGTCTCTATTCAGTAGCTCCAAAGCTCAACTCATGCTTGGCGATTAGAAGTTGAGTTTCATCTAAGCATTGAGAAATAGCAGCACGAGGCCTTTCTAGTAAAATGTGAATAATCATGGGTTCAAAGATTGGTCTTTGAAGTTTATGTCTCTCACATGAAGTCACCTGTGCATTACTGCAGAAAAGGGAATCAGTTTTTTCCTAATCTGTAAAATTAGGAGTTGGGCTGGATGAGCTGAGAAGTTCCTTCTATGCTGAAATTGTGTGATTGCCATTTAAATTAAGTAAATATCATAAAAGAATAAACCTAAAATCATTTACTGAATGCACTCAAACTTTATTGAGATTTATAATAAGTGCATTCTAAATCTATGAAAAGCTAAACTTATGAAATACTATTGAAGACAAGAGGTTTTAACTTTTTAACAGAAAATGAGATTTCTAAGGCATAGATGTGACCACACAGAACTTGCAAACTAGATTTTCCTTAAATTTCTGTACTCATTTATTTACTTTCATTTATTTATTTATTTATTTATTTATTTATTTATTTATTTATTTAATTTTTTGAGAGAGAGAGAGTGCAAGCAGGGGAGCGGCAGAAAGAGAGGGGGACAGCAGATTACAAACAGGTTCTGTGCTGACAGCAGCAAGACCAATGCAGTGCTCAACTCGTTAACCAGGAGATCCCGACTTGAACTGAAGTCGGACACTCAAATGACTGAAACATCCAGGCACCCCCGTTCAGATTTATTATTTGTTACATTATTTCAAGTGGAGCGAAATTAGTTATTTTTAAAGATAAAAGTTCATAGTAGTGTCCTTTAAATATGTTTTAAGACCAAATGAATTAAGATTAGAATTAAATCAAATTAAAAGATAAAATAAAGCTCACTGTGTAGCTTGCTTTAACGTCATTTGTTTTCTTAAGTACTTTAAGAACCCCCTCTGCAAGCTCAAATATAAACTTTATTTGCATCATTTTAATTTGATTAAAGAAACTGCTGTGCATTTAGAAAATGGCAATTCTAACTGGTGGAATCGAGATGATCAGTTTTTTAATGTATTTTAATTTTTATACATTTCCTTCTTTACACCAGTAAGTTGACATGCGTACTAAAAGCAGATAACTTAAATTTCATAATTAAATTACATTGGCCAAGTCTGTCCAAGCTTTCTCGCAATACGTGACCCAAGGAGTCTGCACAATGAACAAACAGAATTTGATAAAACTGAAATACCTTTGTTAAGCAAAAAGCCCTCATAGATACACATAGAAACTATTCACTCCCCTTCCTTCAAATGCTCTTTTATTTTTTGTTTCTGAGGAGAAAAGCAAAAGGAAAACTGTATTCATTTCCTGTGGCTGCTTTAACAAATTACCACAAGCTTAGTGGCTTAAGACAACACAAACTTATTTTACGGTTTTGGAGGTCAGAGGTCCAAAAGAGAGCTTCACTGGGCTAAAATCAAGATTTTGGCAAGACTGCACTCCTTTCTGGGGGATCTTCGGGAAAATTCATTTTCCTGTCATTTCTAACTTCTTGGGGCTGCCCGCCTTCCTTGTCTCATGACTCCCCTCCAAGTTCAAAGTCCGTAGAGAGGAGTCTTTCTGAGAATGATATCTCTCTGCCTCCTTCTTCTCCATCTGAGGACCCTTGTGATTACACCCGGCCCTTCTGGATAATCCAGGGTGATCTCCTTATTTGAACTGACTGACAAGCTCAATTCCTACTGCAACTTTAATTCCCTCTCTGTATGTAACGTAACATATTTATAGGTCACAGGTAATAGGACGTGGATGGATATCTTGGGGGGCCTTCTGCCTCCCAAAGAATTTGTCAGAGTAAGGAAATGAATCCATTTTTTCTTTACTGTATATTAACTGTATTTCATTTTTGTCCAGTAAGATTTGATCGGAACACGATGCCTGACTTTCCTGTAACCTCAAAGAAAAAAACCTCAAAAACAAAACTCCTGCCCTCATGAAGTTTGCAGAGAGAAAGTATAAATACACATGTACAAAGTAGAAACGGTGTGGGATAATGGCTCTTTCATCACTTTAGGTATTCATTTCGTACAAAAATTAAATCACTGTTATGATCATTAACCAAATTAATGCGATAATGTAGCAATCATAATGATTATATTTCATTACATGAATCATAATGTACTACTTGAAGATCAAAACATGTCTTTCATCGATTGGATGACTCATCACTCCATAGAGAAAGTGAAAAATTTGATCAATCAACCATCTGAGCTACATTATGCTAAACAACTGATTGGAAGGATCTTTCATCTCATCAACATAATTTGTTCTCCACTAAAGTGAGACTACTGTAGTATCATGTAGAGTTGGTACCAGATTTTCAAAGCTATCTATGAATCCTTCTTTTTAAATGTTCTAGAAAGGAAAAAAACAGTTTGGGGATCATAACCCCATCTAACTTTCTTCAGAGGTATGTATTACAGACTTTATAAGTTATAAGCTAATATTTTTCTTCATATTTCATTCTCCTCCAGACCAAAAAAAAAAAAAAAAGTTTTTAAATTCTATTTTGAGCTTCTCTTCTTATTGTGCTAATCAAACACTCATTTAAAAAAGAAAAATCACCCTTAGCTCTTCGTTAGAAAAGAAGAATTATTTACTTTCTTCTCTCAACTACAAAATGTAGTAGAGTTCAGTTACTTAATAGATTTCACTTGCTATTTCAATTAATGATCCTAACTTCGATGAATAGTTTAATATGCTTTTGAATATTCTAGAAGGTATGGATATAGTAGAAAATAAGAGCAAAAAAAGGAGACCAGAAAAACCATATGTAAGCCAGAAAAAAAGATCAAATGGTGATAACTGCTATGCAGAGAATTAAAATGAATGATGTGATCTAGAGTGTCTGGGTGTCCAGACTCTGTGATCAGAGATGGCCTCTTTCAAAAGATGGCATTTAAGTTGTGATCCGAATAACAAGGAAAAGCCAATCATGTGTAGACTGGTAGAAGTACACTCTAGTGGTCCAGTGGGACCACTAATGGAAGAAAGCATTAATTCAAATGTGGCCTATTTCAGGTACTGAAGACCAGTAGAGCTGTAACATAGTAGGCCAGCAGGCTAGAGGGAAAGTCATACAAAATGGTCTTAGCAAGGCAGCCACAACCAGAGTCATAGAGAATTCTGGAAGCCATGGCAAAATAAATGATGGGATTTAATTGAAAGGTTTAAAGCAAGAAGAGGGTATTACTTGATATACATTAGAAAAAGGTCATCCTGCAGCTATGTGGAAGGATAACTAATCATAAGGGGGAGAAAATGGAAGTAAAAAAGCAAACAAGATTTTAGGATAGTAATCTAAGTGAGAGATGATGTGATTTGGCTAAAATAATGTAACAGGAATGAAAAAAAGTAACTGGCTTTGTGTTACCTTTGAAGGGGGGTAGTACAAAGAATTTGGTGACTGGATGTGGAAGAGATAAAGATAAGAATCAATAATAACTCACAGGTTTTTGAGTTGAGAAAATGGCTGGAAGATTGTGCTATTTTCAGTGATAGGGAAGACAAACAGAGGATTTGTGGGCAAAATGAAGTGGTCTATCTTGCTGATGTTATATTTGAGATTCTTACTAGACATCTGGGTAGAGATGTCAGGTAATCAATTGAATGTATAAATCAGCAAGTTTGAGAGAGAAAGAGCTGGAATGTCAATAAAAACTTTAAAGCTGTCATACTACTGATGATTTTTGGTATACAAGACTGTATGAAGTCATCTTGGGAGAGTAAATAGGTAAAGAAGAGAGCTTGGGCATAGACAAGGAAACCACAAATTTTAGAATTCAAGCAAAGTAGAAAGAGCCAGCAAAGATGAGGAGTCCACCAGTTCTGGCAGAAGTTTAGGACATTATAGTGTGGGGACTGGAGGAAATTAATGTCTACTGCTGCATTCAGTATTTTGGATTAGATTCTTTGGGTCATGGGAGAAGCATGTGTCTAAGGTCAAGCAAAAGGATTTGATGTGGGAGGGAGAAAATGCAAGAAAACCATATATTAGCAAGCACTAATAACATGATTATATGATTTCCTTCAGAAGTGCTCAACAGGCATAGAAATAAAGAAGCTTGTCTAAACCAAAGTGGATGCAATAAAAAAGCAAAGTGGACTTGGATTGCTTCCTAAGAGTGAGAGAAGTGATACCCAAATGTGTCTGAAATCAACAGAGAATTAAATGAACTTTAAGGGACCGAAGGGTTAAAAGACAAGGAGACTCTAAGGTTTGAAATTTCATAAGACTGAAAGACATGTCTTGTTGGAACAAGAAAGTTAAAGCATCTTTTACAGTACTCCAGGGGAAGTCATTCATATTAAATTCCTAGAATTATGCCCATACAGAATACAATGTGAATAGTGTTTCCTAGAGTCATCCTATGTGGCCTCCTGGAGAAATAGAAGACTGCAGTTAGAGTCTTGAAAAAGAAGTTATGATTTCAGATGCGGGACACTGCTGAATGCTGATGAAGAACAGAGTTTTGTTATGTGAATAACTGTCTGAACAGACTGCTAGTGAGATTGACTGAGTGTAGGATATTGAATGGACACTTCGTGAACACTAAAGTCATCCAAAAAGAGGGCATGAAAACTGTCACAATAGATGATAAGAAAACAAAATCAGAAGGGCTGAAAGTTAGAAAGAGAGATATTGAGACACAAAGAGCAAACTGTTAAACATTAATTAGATTTGAAAGTATACAAAAAATTAGTGTCATTATTAACCATAATATACTTCGAGAGGAAAAAAAAGGAAGAAAAGAAAGGAAGGAGGAAGAGAGAAATGGAGACAGAGGGAAGAAAAGGAGAATAAAAAGAAAGGAAGATAGGTTTTGACAAATTAGGACCAAAGACTGCTACAGATTCTGGCGCCTGTCCTCCTTAAGTGCATTATTCTCTCTAAAGGTCTACCTTATTCACATCTGGTCCATCTTCACGAAGATTCACTAGAGAGCTTTTTAAAATGCAAACTGGATCACAGCACTCACCTTCAATACTTTCCTATTACCCACAGAGTAAGGTCTAAGTTCCTTAGTGTGGAAATCAGGGACCTTGATGACCTGATCACCGCCTAGTCCTCCGGACAAATTTCCCACCGCGTTCTCCATCATTCCCTTCCAATATAACTACTCTTCCTCCGTGCAAACACCATGGCACTTCTCCATTTGTGTCATGTTCCGTCTATTTCTATAAACTGTGATGTGCTTTGAAGAGTGCATCACATTCTCTGTGAATACTTCTCTAACTCTCCACTTGGTCATTTGTCCCATTTCCTGACATCTCTATGCCAAGGAAGAATCATGACCTTATCACTTCCCATTCTATATTACATTTCTGTATCCTCTACATGCTTCCGTTATTCCATGTATTCACTTGTATTATTTGTTAGCAAAGGTCTCCAAGCTTCTAGGGCGCAGGCATTGTTTCTTTAGAACTTAGCAAAGTGCCTAGAACAGAGTAGGTACTCAATAGTTTTCTGTTATCTAATTCAAGGTGGAAGGCTTGATAAAGAACTAATGAAAGATACTACTAAGGTAGGAAGTTTGAATAATAAGCAGATCTGATTAGAACATTTTTGATAGTTTTCTAAATATGCTTAATTTAGCTTAATATAGATGAACAATCCTTATCTAACATAACTCAAATCAGCTTCATAATACTGAAAAATAGGGTTATAAAAATATAATATGGCACATACACTATATGCATAGCACCACCAGTCAGGTCTGGGGCAATATCCCATAATCAAATGTGTTGATATGTCCCCCATGATATCTGTGAATGTATACACTAAATAAACAGTCTACTGTCGGGTCCACTTAGGTTTTTCACAAAATAAATTACCGAAAATTGTATTACATATTTCCAATTATAAAATGTCTCACAAAAAGTCCTCGGACTGCAAATAAGAAATTGTAAAACTATATTAAAATGCTATTTTGTAACTTCATAGTCACTATTGTCATAGGAGTTAACTATTCTAACTACTTCAGTTTCATTCATTTGGTAATAAAATGATCCACTGACACAAAGGATCAAATGCACTAGACACATGCATTGTGGAATATGAAAGGTTTTTCTTAATATTTTGTACAGATATGCAGAGTAAGTATTTTAAGAGAATAACACACAAATAATATAGACCTAATCATTACATTCTAAGAAAAGACTTCCTGGACTAATCCATAACTCTCCAATAACATGTTAGTCTGGTTTTAAGACTACTTTGTTGATAACTTCTGGGTATCACTGTTAGAATGGCTTTACCTCTAAACCCAGAAACAGACTCTTAACTAGAGAACAAACTGAGGGTTACTGCAGGGGAGATCAGTGGAGGGATGGGTTAAACAGGTGATGGGGATTAAGGAGGGCACTTGTGATGAACGCCGGGTGTTGTATGTCATCGCTAAGTTCTACACCTGAAACTAATAATTACACTGCATGTTAACTAGCTGGAATTTAAATAAAAACTTGGGGCAGCAGGGAAGAATGGCTTTAGCTCTTTAAAGAGAGAGGCAAGAGGCACCTGAGTGGCTCAGTTGGCTAAGCAGCCTACTTCAGCTCAAGCCATGATCTCATGGTTTGTGAGTATAAGCCTGGCATGGGGCACTGACAGTGCAGAGCCTGCTTGGGATTCTCTCTTTCCTCCTCTCTCTCTGTCCCTCTGCTCCTCTCCCTTTCTCTCTCTCAAAATAAATAAACTTAAAAAAAAAAGAGAGAGGCAACATAAAATCTATTTTCAAAATAAACCTAAAAAATAGAGAGGCAATATAAAACATTTTTTACTATACAGTTTTCTAAAAATTATATTTATTTGCACACATATGTTATTGGCCTTCACCATCATCAAAAGTAAAAACAAAAATAATAAATTTACAGTCCCAGGAAATACTGATCAGAGTTGATATTAATTTAAAAACACAAATGCCTTCCTTAATAAGCTTCCTTAATATCTGTATCCCAATAGCTTCCAAATATTTTCTGAGGAGCTTTGATGATTGGTCTATCAGCATTTGTAATAACATCTTTAGTTAACAATGACCCCTTTTTTTAAAGGTATATTTTTCTCCTTATTGCCCTCAGGTAAATATGACCTCAGAAAATTTGCACATAAACTGTGCACAGATGTGCCACAAAAAAGATCCCTTCCCTAATGTGGGTGATTAATTTGTACATATTTATTGACACTGTTTCAAACTATGTAAATAAGCAACTATTAGAAAAATGAGAGTTTATACACCATTTGCAAAGCAACTATTAATGATTTCTTTTATAATATGAATTACTAACATACTAGTCACCCAGAAGTTTAATATCTTTTAAATATTCCACAAAAGCATTTAATTTTCAGGACAAAAAATATTTCTGTGACTTCATTATCACTGTGCAATAACCATTCGATGAATTGTCAAGAAACAATTGTCTCTAGAACTCTTAAGAATGTAGATATGGGTGACAATTCAAATGTATACATATTTTTCATAATTTCTTCGAGGTCCATATTATGCAATAGTAATTTTAAACTCAAAAAAGAAAGGAAACTGTCCTTTCATTACATAACAAATTTCTCCAAGCCAGAGTAAACTTTTAGTTCAGCTGAAAAGTTACTTACACGATTCTATGTCACAACCAGAAAAGCATGCATGACAAGAGAGACCACTCCATGCTGATGGCACTTCTACTGAACCACTTCCCACAGGAGAATGTGGTGGAAAGAAAAGGGATAACAAAACTATGATAACATCTTACTTCTTGCCCTGCCCTTCTCTGTCTCTGCCCTGTGGCTGGGCATACTGACAATTAAACTGGGACAATTCCACAGGTACTCCATTCTTGTGCTGCACATTTAATCCACAGAATTTGTGATAATCATCATTCGGCCCATCGGTTAGTTATCTCAGGCAATTTGGAATTAAAACACCATATAGCATACTTATTGACACCATTCAAAACAATAAATAGATGATCAATGAAATATAGAATTTCAGTTTTAACAAACTGACTTCACTGTGACATCACTACATGTTTCAAACCGCTTCCCTTTAAATACTATAAATAATGACGGACATTAAAGAGGGCACGTGTTGGGATGAACACTGGGTGTTATATGTAAACCAATTTGAAAATAAACTATTATAATAAAATACAAAAATAAATAAATAAATACTATAAACAAGCCATATGAAAGAATTGAATGCCGGTAATCAGAAAATTAGTACTAAAAGATAAAAATTAAAAATAAAACAACAAAGAAACCCACATAGACATTTTAGTATCTCCCTTTAATCTACTTCAAGAATACAAGTATATTTAGTACCCAGACGCAATGTTTTGCTTTTTTCCGGTTTTTTTTTTTTTTCCAGTTGCAGCACCAAAACAAGTAAATGGTGTTGTACCAGACAAGACTCCAAATTGTCATCATGACAGCTTCATCTCAGATTGTCAACAGGCCACATATTTCTCTCAGCTACTCCATGGACCAGACTCAATAACCTTTCCCCTTACAAACCTCCACCTACTCCCCCTTGTTTTCTCAGAGCTATAAGAGATCCAGAATGAGAAAAAAAATTATACTTCTTCAGAAATTTTTTGGTTAAGAGAAGTCTTTTAAGTTATTACTTGAAGTAAAGAATAATGAGAGAAAAATTAGGAAGTAATGGACATTAAAAAAAGTGTTTCTTCAAAGATGTGTCATAAGGAAGGTATCTTAAATGAATGAGTAAAGACATATGGGAAGAATGAAATAGGTAGGAGAGTAAATAGGAAATTTTAGAGCAAAATGAAGGAAGACTAGCAGAAATAAAATAAAAAGAATAATAACTTGAATTTTTCTTATATAAAAACAGTTTAAATATCTCTTTCAAGTTTTAGAGAACAGTAATAAATTAGTCCTTTTGCTATGTAAATCTGACTGAAAAATCAGAATTCCCTCCTACCCAAAGGTGTATTCATGTGTGATATAGATATAATCTACATCTATAACTATGTCTTCATCTATATCTAAATAAATGAATTTATTTTCTCAAAATCATTCCCATATTCGGTTTCTCTACAATCTTGCTCTATCCTCTTATGGTCTGTATTCATTTCTCCAAGAGAGAAAACTCACATATTAGTATGGAGGAGCAAGGTGGCGGAAGGAATGTGCAAGGCAGGAGAGAGATCTCTAAATTAAAAAAAATGATAATAATGAGATAGCTTCCTGACAGGCTAATCTAGCCACATTTATGGTCACTAGATATGGTTCGGTAGCAAATTTTCCAAAACTCCATAGATATGAAAATGTTGGAATGAGCATTATTGTGTGAGTGGTCTATTATAAGAAAATAAGCTGTTACTGTATCTCTCTCTGGAGACGTTCATGATTTGATGGACAAAATGTCTAGAACAATTGTACAACAAAATGACATAAATCCCGATGGTATAAAAATATATCTATTACCTACAGTATGTCCAGAATCAATCTTTCTGAAGGATGATTATAGTTTGACCTGAGATCTGTCAAGTATATTTTCTTCCAAGAAGTCCCTGGTGCTTCCAAGCACAGTCTCTGCTGGGGATACATTATAGGCTCCAAAATGAACAGAATGTTAAAAACTAATAAGATCTGTGAAAGTCTTTTCTTGGCAAATTTGACAACAATTAGTGTCTATTAAGTTTTTATTAGCCATGTATTAAGTGAAACAGAGGACATGATATTTAAATGTATACATTTGACATTGAGCAAGAAATATTATGAATAGAAATACTGATGGAAAAATAAGTGCTTGAAAGAAATTGAAATTAACTTGTCATTACTCCTCATTTGCCCACCTGAAATGATTCAGATAATACATATGCATTCCTCCCTCCCCCAAGGACTCGAAAGGTGGGTAACTTATTTCTTAAAAGTCTTTATTCTGAACACATCTCTCTGTCTTCTCCCCCTATCTCCAGGCACCATGACAACTTGTTTGAAGCACTGATTGTGTTACTGTGTCTATTCGTATGCACTGATGCTCCACCTTCCTTGACTATCCACAGAACAACCAGAACTTTTTTCCTTAAGTGAATCTGATTAGGTCATCCATGATCATATATACCACATTGTTGGATGAGAGCCTACAAGGCGAAGACTGCCTTCCTACCTCTACCTCCCCAGTTAGGTCTTGTATCTGTACTCTCTTACTTTCTGAAACAGTCACATGAGTCTTCCTTGAGGCCTTTAAATTCACCATAGTCCTCCAGCCACGGGGTGCTTGCAGACAGTATCTCCTCTATCTGGAAAGACCTTCCTGTCTTTTCATTACCTAATTAACAACTTAAAGGTTTCAATTATCATTTCCCAGAGAAGCTTTCCTATGGTTCTTCTCAAGCCACAGCTACATGAAACTGCTTCATAGCACAGTGTCAGGGGTGCATTTTGTTTTATTTGTGTGATTATATAATATATACATATCCCCTATTAGAATGAGAATTCCATGAATGAAGGAAGGATGGCTCTTCTTTCTCACAACTGACTTTCTATGCCAGTGGAGCACTTGGCACATATTAGGTACACAAGAAATATTACTTGAATGACTGAAGGAATGAACAAATGAATGAAATGCATAAGATGGTGCACTATCTTCTTCATCTTCGCTGTTAATAACCTATGCTTTTCAGCATAAATAACCAAAGAGTAATCATATTCAAGACCTGTTAGCAGCCCTTTAGAAAATTATCTTCTTCTGGTGGTTTTCAATGAACTAAAAGTATCAGAAGTTAAATGGAGACAATCCAACCCATGCTCTTCAAACAAACAGACAAAAAAACATGTTTAAAGTAAAAAGCAGATTCACACTGAATAGTAAGTTGAAGTTACTGATATCTATGTGGTGTCAAATAGCTACAACTATAACAACAGGATCTACAACTATAATCATATCATCAGATATGAAAGAAAAATAGCAATGCTGACTACTTGAGTTTGATAGGTAATCAGATCTTATTTTAAAACTTCCAGTTAGGGGGTGCCTGGGTGGCTCAGTTGGTTGGGCGGCCGACTTCAGCTCAGGTCATGATCTCGCAGTCTGTGAGTTCGAGCCCCGCATCGGGCTCTGTGCTGACACCTCAGAGCCTGGAGCCTGCTTCCGACTCTGTGTCTCCCTCTCTCTCTGCCCTTCCCCTGTTCACGCTGTGCCTCTCTGTCTCTAAAAAATAAATAAGCATTAAAAAAATTTTTTTTAAATAAAAAAATAAAAAATAAATAAAATAAAATAAAACTCCCAGTTAGAAGGATAGTGGTCAGTAACATTAAAGTGAATACTCTGTGTCTAGTAGTTACACACTATATACACTTAAAAAAATTTTCTAGATATGGATTCTAAAGTGGATGTTTTCCTATTTTTGTTTGTATTAATTAAAAACTCCTTTTCTTTAAGATTTTACAAGATTTTCTTTAAAAAATATGTGTTTACATAAAGGCAAACCTGCAAAATGATATGTATTAGAAGAGTCTAACTTCTATCCCTGTCTAGGTCTTCCCTCCACAGAAAAAGCACAAAATATGGTGTTCCTTTGATTTTTAAATAAGATATCTAGATGCAGATATTTAGGTATCTAGATCTCTTTTCCCCATTCTCTTGGTTAAATGATGACTTGAAAAATTCCTCCATCTTGCTTTATTGTATATTTAACAATAAATTCCAAAGAGCATACAACAAATAATTGTGTATATAAATAATATATGTTGTATTGTATATATATTTAATGTTAGATATTTTTATAGATATGTAGTGGCATCCAAATGTGGTTTGAATCTCTATATCCTTAACAGACAGTACTGACCATGTTTTCATATGTTTATTTGTAATCTATTTAATGAAGTATCTGTTCAAAGTATTTCCCCCATATTTTAATTAGGTTATTTATATCCCTATTATTGAATATTTTGACCTACAAAAATTTGTTTATAATCAGTATATACAACTCTGATATGTTTGGAGATAAGTATATATCTGTGAAACCATCACTATAATCTATGTCATAAACCTATCTAGCAATTCCAGAAGATTCCCACTTAACTCTTATTTACTGGTACCATTATAATTTTTATAATAAGAACATCTAACATAAAATTTACCTTCTAAAATTTACACAAAATTTTATATATATAACATGGTATTAACTATAGGTACTATGCTATACAATAGACCTCTAGGATTTTTTCACTTCATATAACTGAAAAAAAAGTACATATTATCAGTAGAAGGTTAAACTTCTAAATGGAACAAAGTTCAATGTGAACTTGGACCATGCAAATTCTTGTAAGATGTCTTATCTCGAGATATATGCCACCTCATATATGTGGAATGCAAGACTATAAATATATAGACAAGTGTATTTATTTCATTACAGTTATTTGAATGATTCTATTTAATTCAATAAAGATAGATCTGCATTATTAGCTGTTTGAGTAAAATGAATAAGGGCGAGGCAAATTCAGGACATTCAGGCAAATAAGGGTGAGGATAACATTAAATGATATCATGTAAAACATAGAAGATATTGTACAGAGAAAAGAACACTAATTTAAATTACAGACACATGAAATCTAATCCATGGATTGTTCTATGATTTTAGTTTAAAAGCTGAACAAGATGCTCAACATTACAAGTCACTAGGGAAATGTAAATTAAAACCACCATGAGATGCTGCTTCACACTCACTAAGATGACTATAGTAATAAAATAAATAAATAAGTTCTGGTGAGAATGTGGAGAAATTGGAACACCCATACATTGCTGCCACAGAAAAGTTTGGGAGTGTCTCAAAAAAGTTAAACATAGAATTACCTAACAATCCTACTCCAGGGTATATACCCCAAAGAACTGAAGATAAATAATCAAACGATTGTTTGTATATGAATGTTCATAGCAGCACTATCACACTAGCCAAATGATGGAAACAACACAAATGTCCACCAATACGTGAGTACATAAACATAGTATATGCACATAGTAGACCCCTCTTGTCCACTGGTTAGCCTTTCATGGTTTCTGTTACTGTGGTCAACTTCATTCCAAAAACAGATGATCCTCCTTCTGCCTTATCATCCAAAGTTCGACAGTAGCCTAACACTATGTCAAAATGCCTGTGTAACTCACCTTATTTCATCTCATGTAGACATTTTATCTCACATCATGACAAGAAAGGTGATTGCAGTATATACATAAAATATTTTGAGAAAAAGGGACCATGTTATATAACTTTTACTTTAGTATATGGTTATACTTGTTCAATTTATTATTAGTTGTTATTCATTTCTTACTATGCCTGATTTGTAATTCAAGATTATCATAAGTATGTATGCATAGGAAAAACATAGTAATATAAGGTTTAGTATGATCCACGGTTTCAGGAATCCACTGGGGGTCTTGGAGCATATCCCCTGCAGATGAAAAGGGACTACTATACATATGTTTAATGGAATATTACTCACCCATAAAAGGGAATGGAGTAATGATACTAATTAAATACTAACACTACTATGTAGATGGGCCTTAAAAGCAATATGCTAGATGAGAGAAGCCAGACACAAAAGGAGATAGATTGTATGATTCTATTTATATAAAATATCTAATATTAGTAAATCCGTAAGACTAGAAGCAGATTTGTGGATACTGAGGGCTGGTGGAATGGGAAAATAGAGAGGGCCCACTTAATGGGTTCAGGGTTTACTTTTGGGGTGATTAAACATCTGGAGCTACATAGGAGTGATGGCTACACACACCGTGAATGACTATGACTCCAAATTATAAACCTTAAGGTGCCTACATTTTTGATATGTGAATTTCAAGTTAAAAAAAAAAATGAAGACGGGCACCTGAGTGGCTCAGTCAGTTAAGTTTCCAACTCTTGATTATGGATCAGGTCATAATCTCACAGTTCAGTTAATGAGAAAGAGCCTTATGTCAGAGTCCACAGTGACAGCACAGAGCCCGCTTGGGATTCTCTCACTCTCTCCATCCCTCTCCCAGTCATGCTCTCTATTTGTCTCTCTCAAAATAAATAAATAAACATTAAAAAATAATAAAGAATGGTTTTCCTACATGGCTAAGCAAAGAGTTTAGTAAATCTCCATACAAAGCAACAATAAAATTGCCAAAAACAATCATTTCAGTAGCTCTGAAAATTGACCAAAGCTATATAAAACTGTGAAATGTTTACTCAAGAAAAACTACTAATTATCAGGAAAATAATAGAAGTGTTTGTAGTATTTTATCCTGGAACTGCTTTCACCCTCTTCACCAGCTCCCAGTTCCTTTTGCAATGTTCCTACCAGGGCATGGCAAACCTGTAAGTAACATCAGCTTTCCTAACAGGGAAGAAATGATTTGGAACAGACCTGAAAAGGTCCATATCCTGAGGTGTTATCAAAAACAATAGCAATCTCTGTGGCAAACAGTCAAGGAAGAGGAACATCATAGATTACATGAGGATACAATACTGGTTGGGATAAGAAACAGATTTGCAGACAGTCAAAAATTTTATAGGGAAATCCAGCAAAAAGAGATAGCCATTATGGGCTTTTATTACAAATTCCCACACATTCTTGGGAGTCTCAGAGGCTATGAACATGATTACAAGATCATGGAGCTAGCCCTGGCTACTGTATTTACTCACACTTTGCCTGAATGTGAGGTCTTGCGCATGCAGAAAGTCAATGCTGAGGCAGATTCAAAAACTTCCTGAACTTTGGGTTCCTTGACTCATGAACAGATTCATTGGCATTACCCATTTGTCACTGACTCAAGATATTTAAGTACAACTTCTGATCAATCACTGACCACTAAACTGATCCAGGGGAAACCTAGAAAGCGAGATTTTTAAAAAATAGATGATAGAAAGACAGATGATAGATAGATAGATAGAAAGAAAGAAAGAAAGAAAGATAGAAGATTTTTAAAAGATTTAAAAAACAAAGAAGAGGCATCAATTATGCACACTGAGGGTGAGATAAAAGCCACAAATTTAGTCTAGGCAAATCACTAAAAAAATAAACAATAATATCTACAACTCTCAGAGGTTGGGTAGGGGGAGAGGCAAATCAGACTCAGAGTTACTGTAACATATTATCAAATTGCCCAGTTTTAAACAACAAAATAGCAGAGCATGCAAAAATATAGGAAACTGTGATCGGTTTGGTGGGGGGGGGGGAAACAGTTTATAGAAACTGTCCCCAAGGGGTGCTAGATTTTGGACTTGGCACACAAAATTTCAAAACAATGCTTACAATTATGTTCAAAAAATTAAAAGAAACCATGTTCCAGAAGAAGATAATGACAACATTAATTCATCAAATATAGAAAGCCAATTGAAAGGTTAAATTATTAGCTTTTTAAATGAAAAGTTTAGATTTGGAAAAATGTAGTAAGTGAAATGAAAAATTTACTGATGGAACTAAACAGTTGACTACCCTGATGAAAGAATCACTTAACTTGAAGATAGATAAATACGTATTATCTAATCTTAAGAAGAAAGCCGGGGGAGACTGAGGAAATCAACAAAGCTCGAAATCCTGGGGGGAAACTTTGAGTGCACCAACATATGCATAATCAGAGTTTCAGAGGAAAGCAGAAAGAAAGAGGTTGAAAAACAATACTTGAATAAAGACCAACAAACTTCTAAAATTTGCTGAAAAGCATAAATATCATATCGAATAATTTAACAAACATCAAATAAGATAAACAAAACAGATCCACATCTGGAAACATAATAGTCAAGCTATTAAAAGTGAAAGAACAAGAGAAAATTTTTGTAAACAGAGAGGTAAAATAACTCATTTACAAGGAAACCACAGTAAGTTTAACAGAATTTTCAAAAGAAATAATAGAAACCAGAAGGCAGTGGGATAGAATATATAGGTAAATATAAAATACACAGGAGTGTGTGTGTGTGTGTGTGTGTGTGTGTGTGTATGCATGCACATATACCTTTGTTTCTCTTAGGCAATTTAAAAGACAACTGAACAAAGTAATAATTGTAATAATAAACTATAATCAAAGTGCTATGGGGGGAAGCCCTGTTTAATGAGATTTTTATATCCAGCAAAACTATCCTTCACAAATGAAGGCAAAATAAAGATATTCCCAGACGAGCTAAGAAAAAGAGAATATTAGTACATCTTTCATACAAGAAATAAAGAAATTCCTTTGGAATGAAAGTGAATAACATCTAATGGTAACTTGATTCCATGTAAAGAAATAAAGAACACTATAAAAACGATGAAAACATTTGTACATATTATTCTTTTATAGAAATTTTTATTAAAAATTTCAAAAAACAATAACTATAACATGATTACAAAACCTTGTTAGGCTTACAGCATAGGAAGATTATTTATATAAATATAAATGTAAGTGTTAAGTATGTGTATATGTAAAGAAGGTGGAGGACATCAAGCTGTAACAGACCAAGAAATTTAAAACTGATAAGCAGATGTAACTTCAGTTTATGGAAAGAAATGAAGAGTACCATAAAAGGTAAATATGTGAGTTGATATGGAAAATTTTAATGTATTTTTTCCTTTTTTCCTCTAAACTTTTTTAGAAGGCATAAAATTGCATAGATCAATAATTATAATAGTGTATTAGTAACTACATATTGCAATAAGAGCACCAGAAAGGGGAAGAAATGAAACTATATTGGAGCAGAGTATCTGTATTTTATAAGAATTAAATTAATATGATTGTGATCATATAATATGCATAATGTAACCTCTATTGAACAGATACAGAGAGAGAATTTAAAGACAATAGAAAATATGCGTTTATCACATAGAAGGAAATAAAGGTGGGAGACAGAAACAAAAGACATAAGATGTATAAAAAACAAATAGCAAAGAGAGAAACTTTAGATTCGAAGACATCAATAAGTTAAAAGCAAAATGACCAAAAATATATGCCAGGTAAACCAAAAGTGTAAGAGAGCCAGACAGAAATCATTAAGGGTACAGAAGAGTTGAACAATATTATCAAAAAACTGACCTGACATCTATAGATAACTTCTCCCATCATAATACACATTCTTTTCAAGTACACATGGAACATTCTCTTTCATACACCATATGGTAAGCCATTTAAAAAGTCTTAATGATTTTTAAAGATCAAAAATAATACGAAGTATGTGCTCTGACGAAAATGGATCAACAACAGAATCAACAACAGAAAGATATTTAGGAAATCAACAAATATTTGGAAATTAGAAATACATTTCTAAATGACCCAAAGATCAAAGAAGAAATCACAGAGAAAATTAGATATAGCATGAACTAAATAAAAACAAAAATAAGTTTATGGGATATATCACTAAAATAGTGCTTAGAGATATTTTATAGCTGTACATTCCATCTTTAGAAAGTAGAAAAAGAACAAGCCAACATAAAGCAAGCAGAAGGCAAGAAATAATAAAGATAAGAATGGAATTCAGCAAAATAGAGAACAGAAAAACAAGACAAAATCAATGATTCTGATTTTTTAAAAAGATCGATAAAATTGACAAAGCTGTAGCTAGACTGGCCAAGATAAAAAGTGAGAAAACACATGTTATGAAAATCAGGAATGAGAGCGGAAATAACACTACTGATCTTCTAGAAATTTAAAGTATTATAAAAGCATTGAATCAAAAACTTAATGCCAACAAATCAGACACTGAGAGAAAATGTACACATTCCTAAAAATATACAAAATGTCAAAAACAACTCAAGAAGAAACAGAAAAACCTGAATTGACCTATAATTATTAAAAATTTGAATGTTATTAAAAATCTTCCCACAAAGAAAAACTCAGCCCTAGACGGCCACACTGGTAAGTTCTAGCATTTAGAAAAGAAAAATACCAATCCTTTCCAAACTCTTCCAAAAAGTAAGAGGGAGGAGAATCAATTAGGAACATATTTTATGAATCGAATGTCATCCTGTTACCGAATCCAGACAAATATTGTAAGAAAATAGGACAGACAACACTCATCATGTATATAGACACAAACATTCTCAACAATATATTAACAAACTGACTCAGCAACATATAGAAATAATTTTATATCCTAAGTGAAATTTATCCAAGGTATGCAAGGCTGGGTTAATAATTAAATATTAATTATTGTGATACACCATATTAATAGAACAAATGACCTCCCCCCCAAAAAAAATGACCCTCACAATGGCTGCCAAAAAAAAAAAGTTGACTAAATCTAGTAACTGTTCGTGATAAAAATTCTCAACCAACAAAGAATAGAAGAAATCTTCTTCAAGACTAAAAAGGGCGTGTAGGAAAAAAGAAAAATATATATAGTTAATATTATAGTTAATAGCAAAATATTGAATACATTCTCTTTAAATTTTTTTTATGTTTTTATTTTTATTTTTGAGAGAGAGAGGAGGGGAGAGGCAGAGAGAGAAGGAGACACAGAATCCAAAGCAGGTTCCAGGCTCCGAGCTGCCAGCGCAGAGCCCGACGTGGCCCGAACTCATGGACCACGAGATCGCGACCTGAGTGGAAGTCGATCGCCCAACCGACTGAGCCACCCAGGTGCCCCTGAATACATTCTCTTAAGATCAATAATAAGTTAAGGAAGTCTGGGCTCATAATTTCCATTTAACATCATACTGGAGGTTCTAACCAGTACAATGAGTTAAGATAAATAAATAAAACCATCCATAGTGGAAAGTATGAACTAAAACAGTCTTTATCTGCAGGTTATTTGACATATATATATATAATTTTTTATGTTTATTTACTTTTGACAGAGAGACAGAGTGTGAGCAGGGGAGGGGCAGAGAAAGAGGGAGACACAGAATCTGACGCAGGCTCCAGACTCTGAACTGTCAGCACAGAGCCCGAGGTGGGGCTCCAACTCACAAACTGAGAGATTATGACCTGAGCTGAGGTCGGTGCTTCACCGACTGAGCCACCCAGGCTCCCCTATTTGACATATGTATAAAAAATCTGAAGGAGTTGATAAAAACTGCAAAACTAATGACTAAGTTCAGCAAGATTACTGAATACAAGATCAATTATATTACTACATACTAGCAATAAATAACCTGATAGGATTTCATCCACAATGGCATCAAACATAAAATATTAAGGAACAAGTTTGACAAAGGAAGTGCAAGACTTGTGTACTGAAAACTATCAAATACTGCTGAGAGAAGTTAGAGAACAAATAAATAGACATTCCATGTTCACAGATTGGGAGAGTCAATGTATTAAAATGGAAATTTTCCTTAAATTTATCTACACATTACACACAATTTCTATAAAAATGATAGTAGGCTTTTTTTTTTGTAGGAATTTACAGGCGAAATATATAATTTATATGGTAATGCAAAGGACATGGAATAACAAAAACAAGTATTGAAAAAAAAAGGTAGAGGAATTAGACTTTTTTTTTTTTTAATTTGAAGGCACAATATAAAGCTACAGTGATCTAGACATGTGGCGGCAGTGGTATAAAGTTAGACATAGCATCGACCCTTATATTTATAGGCAATTGATTTTTTACAAATGTGCCAAGGCAATTCAAAGGAGAAAGCAGAGTCTTTTCAGCAAATAGTGCTGGTACAATTAGATTTCCATGTGCTATAAGATGAATTTAGACCCTGATCTTACATCCAAAGCAAAAAGTACTCACAACTGATTACAGACCTAAATGTAAAAACTAAAATTATAAAATGTTTAGAAGAAAACATGACAAAAATATTTCTCATCTTCAGCATGATGCATTAAAGGAAAAAAGTGATAAATTCAACTTTATCAAAATTAAAAACTTTTATTCCTCAAAAGATACCTTTAGGAACATGAAAATATAAGTTGTATACTGGGGACAAAAGCATATTTTGATATACTTAAATATGACAAAAGTCTTTTGTCATACTTAAGATAAAGGACTTGTATATTGCATATATAAAGAACTATAAAATGTACTAAAACAAACAGTCCAATAAAAATTTCACTAGAGATTTGTATTTACATTTCACAGAAGATATAGCTAAATATATATGTATATACATATATAAATACATAATATATAAGGTACTCAAAAACATCAATCATTAATGAAATAAAATTAAAACCTCAATGGTATGCCACTTGATACCCATAATAATGCTCATAGAATTCCAAGAGACAGACAATAAAAACATATTGTCTAGAATGTAGACAAATTGGAACATGCATATACTCCTCGTAGGTATATAAAATAATACAGCCACTTTGGTAAACAATTTGGCAATTTTGCTAATAAAATGTGTTAAACACAAATTTATAATGAAACCTAGTAATTCCGCTCCTAGATATCAAACCAAAGAGATGAAAACACACACACACAAAGACCTGAAAGACCTGAATGTGAATGTCATAGCAGTGTTATTCATGGTAGCCAAAAAGTAGGGGGGCAAGAAAAAAGTCTAGGTTTTTATTAACCAGTGAGAGTTCAAATCAAATGTCTATTCATTCAATAGAACATTATTCAGCAATAAAAACAAACAGCTTATGTATGCTAATATATGTTTGGAGTAACCTCAAAAACATTATGGTAAGTAAAATAAGCCTATCCAGAAAACTAAATACTATATAATCCCAATTATTTCAAATGTCCAAAAAAAGCAAATCCATCAAGATAGAATGTAGATTATCGGTTGCCTGGGTCAGGGGGAGGAAGAGATTGAATGCAAATGAGCATGATGGATCTTCTGAAAATATTCTTCTGGAAATATTCTAAAATTGGACTGAAATGGTGGTTGCACAGATCTATAAATCTGCTAAAAACATCACTGAACAATATGCTTACAATAGGTGAATTTTAAAGTAGGTAAATGACGTCTCAATGAAGCTGTGACATATTACTGAAGAAGAGAAACTTGAAAGATCTTTAATTCAAAGACTGGAAAAGAGACATCTATAATATAAAATGCCTTTTTTTTTCTGTAAAATATTCTGATTGTTTTCCTCACTACTAAATACCAAATTCATGTTGAAAATGTAACCCTTTTGGGGGCTCCTGGGTGGCTCGGTTGATTAAGACTTTTGGTTTTGGCTCAGGTCAAGATCTCACAGTTTTGTGATTTCGAGCCTGGCATCTGGCTCTGCACCGACAGTGTGGAGCATGCTTGGGATTCTCTCCCTCCTTTCTCTCCCTGACAATCCCCCACTCATGCTGTCTCTGTCTCTCTCAAAATAAATAAATAAACTTAAAAAAAAAACACGAAAATATAACACTTTTTGTCACATCTGGCCACATTCTCTTCTGAGTTATCATGTTTCCTTCTCAGGGTCTTTGCGTCTACATTTCCCTGTGTCTGGCATGTAGTTACAGAATTAGTATGAAAGCTTCTTGGCTCGTCCTTTCACTTCATTAAGAGTACTATGAGTTGGGGGCAACTGGGTGGGCTTAGTCGGCGTCCAGCTTTGGCTCAGGTTATGATCTCATGGTTAGTGATTTCGAGTCCCGTGTCAGTCTCTGTGCTGACAGCTCAGAGCCTGGAGCCTGATTCAGATTCAGTGTCTCCCTCTGTCTCTGCCTCTCCCCTGCTTGAGCTCTGTCTCTTTCTCTTCTCTCTCATAAAATAAAATTTAAAAAAATAAATAATAAAATAAAATAAAATAGTACTCTTTGAAGAGGACTTCTCTATCTAAAATAGGCCCTTCTTTTGTTTACATATTTTTTCCTTGTTTTATTTCTTTAAATCCCATTATTAAATAATTTAAGTGCCCCAGAATAGTATCTGGCACATATTAGGATCTCAACAAATATTTGTGGAATAAATAAATCATGACACAGATACAACGACCACCCTGAACAATAGAACTTGAAACTCTCCGTTAGAAAAGTTTTCTAAAATACAGAGAGAGGTTAAACATAAGCAAAAATGTACATTTTCCTCTAACTATAACATAAATTGTCAAAGCTTGGAAAGATTTACTATATATTCACTTCCGGAAATTTTCCAATACAACAGAATAGAGAGGAAAAAAATCCCCTAAAGGGTGCTTGAACCCTCTATTTGCATCTGGAATAGTTTTGCATTGATATCCATTCTGGATTCATTCCTTTGGCTAGGTTTATTACTGGCTGATTTAAATGGGCTATTGATGCCAAAGGCCTTTGTAGTAATCATCAATGGAAAAGAATTATTATCCTGACCCAGTCAGTGAATAGGAAAGCTTTTGTCAGAGCATCCCATGGTCACTCTTATGCACATAAAGAGAATCCTCATCTTTTCATCATGATTGTAGTACAGAAAGAATATTAAAATAAGAGATCATCTTGAAAAAGAAGGTAAGAGAACTCTTTTCACATATTATCTTGTTAATGGTTTAATGATTAAGCCCAAGATGTTAAGAGAACAAAAGACTGGAGAAAATTAATGGCAAAATGCCTTTCCTGTTGTTGTCCTTACTTGTGTAGTCAATTCTGTTATTATGTATTCCTGGTTTCTCACTGTCTCCTCTATTATTGCTTTTTAAGGGGGAAGCAGTAACACGTGTGTGTGGGGGGGTGCTGGGGGGAGGTTAGTAGGAGAAACTGAACACAGTTACCCAGCGTTTTCCTCTTCTTTCTCTAGGGAGGTAGATGCTTGCAGGGATCACATGTGCTGCTTGATTCTGTCCCTGTGGGAGGAGGCCTGCCCCCTGTCCACTCCCCTTCCACTAGTGGCTGGGCAGATCTCCCCAATCCAGCACTCAGTATTAACTCCCCACCCACATTCTCTGGTATCACCTTTACCTGTAATAACTATAACGTAGTCTTCATCTATCTTACTCTTTTGTATGATGGCTGATTTATAAAAACATTAGGCAGAGAAAATCTTTTTATTAGTCCTCCCCAAACAACTCCGAATAGGTCTTAATTGACCATTGCTAATATCTTAACTGATAATACAGAGGCAGTGAGAATTAGGGAATAGACAGTAAGAATTAGGGAATACATAAGTCTTAATACTTAGTACTTAATATCTAGTTTTTGAATTATTTTATAATATGTCTGTTGTCTTAGTTACTAAATGGTCCTGCAAAGTCTTTCTAATTAAGTTTAAGGAATTGCCTAAGGAAAAAAAGGATATCTTCTTTGGTATAAACTTCGTAGATATTTTTAAGTATAGCTGCCACTCAGTAAGCTGTGAATGATTACAGAGACCAGAAAATATCTGAAATAAGAAACTAAGATTGTTCTTTTTCCAGTCTACTAATTTAGGGACAGTTTGATCCAAACCGTTTAGATGACAGGAGTGAAAAATGGATGAAAAACTGATGAAGCGACTTTTACCAAAACATTTTCAAGGATTTTCGGCACACATTTTCTAGAATATTATGCCAAATAAACAACTATTCTAATTTAAAGGACCCATAGTATCAATTATTATCACTGTCAATCAGAGCATGAAAGCATTCTACAATGGGTCTTGACAGAACCGACTATTATGATTGTTTCTGCAATGTTTGAAATATGTAAATGAAGACACTTCAAGAAGATTTTGACACAACAGGTTTAACAGATAAGGCCTAATTATGTCAGTCAGCGGAATTCAATTACCAGTAGGAATGGATGGACATCCTAGATGAAAAACTTCATTTAAATCTACACATATATTTTTAAGACCTAGTTCCAGATAGGAAAGAAATCTAAGCTCTCTATTCCCTGAGATTCTGTTTTTAAGGTATTAGGACCCTCCATTGTAATATAAACTAGAAAACTAAGTACCCTATTAGAAAAATATATCAATTTCAAGAAGATAATTTAGGGGTGCCTGGGTGGCTCAGTCGGTTAAGTGGCCGACTTCGGCTCAGGTCATGATCTCACAGTCTGTGAGTTTGAGCCCCGTGTCTGGCTCTGTGCTGACAGCTCAGAGCCTGAAGCCTGCTTCAGAGTCTGTGTCTCCTCTCTCTGCCCTTCCCCTGCTCACGCTCTGTCTCTATGTCTCTCAAAAATAAATAAACGTTAAAAAAAATTTAAAAAAAGAAGATAATTTAAATATTCAAATTTTGAATACTACTTGTTGGTAAATTTCGATATTAAATAAATTCATCCCTAAAAGTCAGATATGGCTAATACTTAAAAGGGAGAATGGTAGCTAGTCTCCAAAGGTGACCTCCACAGTGAGCAAGGCTTTCTGGTATTCATACCCATTGTGAACTCACCTGCTCTTAATGTGGGTTGGCCCTCTGATTTACTTTTTGACCAACAGAATGAACCGGAAGTGATACTGCATGACTTCCAAGGCTAGGTCATAATAAATTGTGCAGCCTCTTCCAAGGTCTCCTGATATGCTCACTCTGCAGGAAGCTTGAAACTTCCATTATCTTATGAAAGCCAAAAACGAAAGGGAAGCTTAAAGGCAGCCTATGACAGTTAATAAATTTTTTACTTTTAAATTTTTATAAGCCAGAGATATCAAGTCACACGTTATTTAAGAATGTTTTAAAATATTTGTTTGGTCAAAATGGTATTGTATTTCCACCCATTCCAAATACTTTCCCTCAAATATTCCATAGGAAAAATCTTCTAAATTAAGACCCAAGTTTCCAAGAGTTAAAGAAGGAACAACAAGGAAAGTAGAGATTTATCTCTGGAATTATTTTGTGGGCCTCATGTTCTTCCAAAGAAGATCTCTTCCAATCTCTAGCATGGTCCTCACCATTTAGTATTTCTTTATCTCCATTCAGTCATTCAAATCTGGTCTGAGATCTGGATTCAGTTTATCACTGCAGAAATAGGACTATTCTCCCTACAGTTCCTCTTAAAAAAACAACTTCTCAATCATGGCACAAACAGGACTATTTTCTATACATTTCCTCATAATAGAGCAACTTCTCAATCAAAACAACAAAATTTACTGAGTAACTACTATATGCCAAGAATCATTCTACTTCTCATTACTCGATACATTTGCTGAAATTTTCAATCAAGATAAACATACTACTTTAAAAATAAAAATTAAATATTTATTTTTAAGAGAGAGAGACAGAGCATGAATGGGAAAGGGGCAGAGAGAGAGACACACACACAGATCTGAAGCAGGCTCCAGGATTTGTGCTGTCAGCACAGAGCCTGATACGAAGCTCAAACTCATGAGCCATGAGATCATGACCTGAGATTAAGTCAGATGCTTAAACAACTGAGCCACCCAGGTGCCCCTAAACTTACTACTCTTTTACCTTCCTCCGAACTAGAAGGTAGTTCCAAAGGGGCAAGTAATCTTTGTTGGCTTTGTCTACTGATGCACATCCCAAGATGTATCTTTGAAACAATGCCTTGCACATACAAGTATTCAATAAATATGTGTAAACAAATGAGTGATTTTGTGTGCATGTTTGGAGAGAAAAACAAAAAGGAAGTAATCAGCACTGATACACTGCATTGCATCAGGGAGGTATAATTCCAGTGAGGAAAAGAAAAATGTTATAAATAAGGGTAGAAATTGGAGCTAGTAGTCCCTTTGAATAAATAAGACATAAAAAGAGGTTAAGCCAAAGGACTAACAATGAACACCCAGAACACGGGAAGAAAGGGAGCTTGTGTCTTAAATGACAACCGCCATTGCTACCAGTTGCTGTGCATCTCTTAGAGAATCTTTCTTTAGTAATTAGAATAATGTTCTAAAATATTAATAGCATTTTGATGCCAAAGAAGCCAGTAGGCTAAATTCCAAATGACATATAACTGCTAGCTACTTTTTTTCTTGTTTTAAAAAGTAAGTATCAGATATATTAGAGGGGAAATCATTACAATAATATACAGCAATAAGGTGAAATATTCTGTTCAGAAAATTATTTATAATATGGTAGGATTACTTATACACAGGTAGAACTGCTTATTTGCAGAATGTCTACAGAAATTACTCAAAATTTAAAAATAGAAAACAACATTCCTTGTAATATATATGTGTTCTTGCACGTGTTTGTGCGCGCACATACACACACACACACACACACACACACACACAAACACACACACACATTCATCTCACCTAAATATAAAACAACCACCATAGTGACTCATATTAATGACATGATATTGGTTTCCTATTTTCTTAGGATTGGAAAATACATGTTATTTTTCTAACTTTATAAATGAACACTTGGTGACCAAATTTCCTTTTTTTTAATTTTTTCCATCGATGCTCACTTTCTTTCATTTCTTAAAAAAAAGAGGATCCTATCTTTTTTTTTTAACAGTTTTTATTTTGTAGAGTAGCAAGAAATATTGATAGCTCTGGCCCATTTTTAGAGTTGTTCCTTTGTGGTAACAACTCCTTTGTTGCTCATTCTACTTGCTGTGCCTGCAACCTTATTCATGCCTGAGTTGATTGGAGATAAAATCACCTTAACACCAGAGGCACAGGTTAACTGTAACTGTTACAACATAACAATTAAGGATAAATAAACTGCAATAGGTGATGAGTTTCATTTTGCATAAGCATGCATCAGCCCACCCATTATCTTAGTCAACTTTTAAATTTATACTTAAGTTGGGAGTCTTTTTTTTTTTTTTTAAGAATGGTATTAACATGGACCACTACCTTGCAATTTGACAAAAATAATAATAGTAATAATGTTTATCCTATGAATTGAAGTTATAAGTGTGACAAAAAAAAAAAACAACAACAGAAAAACAAGTTATATGGATATATCTGATGCCAGAATCACATTCAGTTGAAAAATTTTCCCAGGGCTTACTTCAATTTTTCTTCATCAGCTAGAAGTTCATTCTTTCCTAGACATACATCACATCTCCTAGCTTTTCAATATTTAGTGAACAGTTGAATACTAAAAATTGTTTAAAAACTTATAAAATATCTCCAAATTGTAAACTCTAGCAAGAAAGCCAGAAATGATAAATTTCTACAATCTTAATTTGCAAATGGGCCATTTAGGGAACTAGTTCATACTTATTTTTATTTTACTTTAAGAAATTTTCTTTCATAGTGACACAGGCAACCGGAAAGATGTGTGTTTATTTGTAGGACAGAATGAAGAAAAGTCATGCTCATGAGAGCAATTCTAAGCCAACATCACAAAGTAGCTTTCAATAGACATGTTTTTCCACATTGAGAATAATCCAGAAGAAATTCCAGACAAGGTAATTTCATATGGCACGGAAGCCACTCTTCTATTGCCCACAATTTTCACTTTAATAAAAAGAAAAATGTAAACAACTGATGAAATGATGGATTTCAATTTTTTGAAACTTACCCTACGAAGGGGAGAATTTTGAATTGAATGAAAACATTTGTAATCAATCCCTGAATCCTTCTGAATCAACCTTAAAACTCCATGATCACGAAATTGCAACCCCACAAATCTAGGCTTTGTGTTTGTCATTTGTGACTTAATAAATAGTACTGCACATTGCTAGTTCTCATCTGAGAAACCTCCAAGGAAATCAGAATTGCTTAAGGATGAGAAATCAGCAGGTGGCACTCTTTCCTCTGCATCCATTTCGAATGACTTTTTCAGGGCAGAATATTAGAAGTTACTTCCTGAGGGGGGGATCCTAAGGTCTTGAGTGAACAGTAATAAGTCACTACTGAAGACAAGAGACATCCGTGCATTAGAGAACTACCAAATGCTTCTTAAATCTATCAAGTCGATACGCGCTGGTTCACTATTAACTCCAGTCATGTTGGTAAGTAGCTATTCCCATCCCATGTAAGTGATAACTGCATTCCCGTACTAGATTAACACATTTTGTGGTTAAAGAATCCTGTCTTATCCAACGTGAACAAAAATATGTCTCTGCACATACTAAACAGTTTCCTCATTTTCATTTCTCTACCTTCTCAGCATATAATCAATCAAAGCCTTTATAAAGAGATTAGGTTCCATATGTGACTCTAGTAAGCCGAGAAGAGGAATTGGATGGACTGACTCTGCAGATAAATGAGGAAAGAGACACTGGCGTCCTTCTAGCGAGTGCTTGTTAGAGCTCAAATACTTTCTGTAAAGAAAGCTGTTTTGAGCAGTGTTGACTTATTTGCTACAACTACTTTTCTGTGTAATGACGAAACTTACTAAAGTTTTTCATTTAAAAAAAATAAAAAGGTACTGAGAACATGTACCCAAAGCTTAATATAGCTTAATAATTTTAATGAAAACTATTAATTTTCAGATATGAAGAGACTACTTCATCAATCTGTTTAAAAGTAGATTTCTAAAACCCATCTACACACCTAGCTCCTGCCATTACCAAGAGTAACCTTGGTTTCACAAACATCAGCAAGACGTTCTAGCTTTTAATAATAATGTGGTATTAGGTAATTTGGCCTTACATAGTGAAAGGTACCGGGAGAAGACTCTTATTGAGGGTTTGTTATAGTAAACACATTTGTATCTCGTCTTATTTGAAATACTCATGGGTAAATTGTAAAGCTCATATGATCTCCTACAAAGGTTCAAAAACAGAGTACCATTTGGACGGCTTAAGTTTGGGACAAGCAAGATTTTGTTTTTGTTTGTATCCATAAAATCTAACAAATGTTAGAATGAATTAGAATTACAGGAGTTTAAAATGTTTTCATAGTTTTCTAAGACTGCTTATCAATCTTTTTCATATTTTTCTAAGATTCCTTATAAGTTCTATGACAAAGATCATTTGGAGCTGCTCAAATGCCAGAAGTTAGAATAAGAAAGAAGGCAGATGCTCTAGAGGGCTGGGTGAGGGATGAGCACAGAATCAATTTGGGTAGGTGGCCTTTTCCCATTTTCAGATAAGGCAAGATGGGTAATACCCTTTGAAGAGAAGTGTCTACTTGTCTATATAACATACTGAGAACCGTTAGTAACTTGCCATTGTTATAAAAATATTTATATAAAAAATCCTTTTATAAAAAATGGATTTGGGAAAGAGGACTGATGAAGAGACATTCACAGGTGTGAAGCATGGATTCTGCAGGACATTTTAAAGTAAGCTAGTTGCTCCAATTTAATCGATGGATTTTATAACTGGAAAGCTCAGAGAAGCCAAAGTTTCTCTCTTGGAGCCTCCTTTAACTGTATGTCATCACACATAACCTTCCTGGATGACTGCTCATTATGCATGATGGCATACCAACCAGTGAGAACATGATGCCGAAAGCATTATGCTCATCAGAGGCTGTGGGTTTAGCCAATTCTCCTGAAGAAGCCCTGAGATTTCTGAGCCTTTCAGTCTGACTCTTTCAGCTTCTGTGCCATACTCAGTCCTTTCTGTGGCGACTATTTAAGAGGAAGCAAATAGCCTGGCAACGCCCTCACTGAGCAAAGTAAATGACCACCCTATTTTAAAGACTTAAGAAGTCTGATGTGTAACAAAAGCAACTGGAAGTGAGTAGTTAGTAAGCCTCAGTCTTGGGTGGATTCAATAGGTTTGTTTGATTCATTGAAAAGTAAAGCATATCTTAAACATTATGTGTCACCACAATACAACGATAGATTATGGGAAAGCCACTTGGGGGAAAAAAAAGCAGAAAAGTCCAAGTTAACTTGTCTAGACAAAAACTGGACCTATAAGCAGTTTCTTAGAGTCACTGATTATTTAGTATGAAATTAAAAATGAACCCTTAAATCCCCAATTTGGGGGCCTTGTTCCTTAATACAGACTTTGAGGCGTTGAGAAGAACAGTATATTATTTTATTAAGTACTTTTTGGAAGAAGGGGATTTAGAGGTAAAACTGCTGGCTTTGTATGGCAAGGTCATGACCTTTGACAACTTTGGAGCTTATCTCTTTCATCTTCTCAGTCCCCCAAGACCTCTAACTTGCAGAGGAATCAAGCCTGTAAGCCTAGGCTAGACAGAATTCAGCCTTGTTGTGGAGCTAGGCTCTCTCTCTCCCTCTCTTTTTCTCTCTCGTTCTCTCTCTCTCTTTCTCTCTCTCTCTCTCTTT